>UZAN01042309.1:8166-32482 GCA_900618425.1 Echinostoma caproni
GATTGTGCTTGAAGGTGAAGTTTGAAAGCTAAGTAGTCTAAATCCACTTCAGTTTCATTCAATTCAATGAGTTTCTTTTCTTCATTATACACTGCAGTGTGATGAAAAGTAGAAAAACTTTATCCCTCCCCGACCAGTATCACCGTCACCAACGTGAATGAAAATTTTGATCTATTCACAAAGAAACATGCCAAATGTCATTGCACTGGTTTCATTTACATCATTTTTCCACGAAAACAGCAAAATATCTGCACATTTGAAACCCGGAGGGCAGCTTTGGAGTCTATTGTGTGTGTGTGTGTGCGTAGGAATTTTGGGGGAGGGGGAACGGTAGCATGACGATCAATCTAGATATTGTACAACCAAAAATACATGGGTCCACAACAGATGACAAGCAGTTGATTAACGTTCGGTATAGATACCAAATTGGGAACGTTTCTTTATTCTCCGGACATACATGGATGACATCCTTCCGCTTTTCTCCACTCCAATGGGACAATCACATGCAATATATTTTTATTCGACCCGGATGCGGTCGAAGGAAGGTGTATTGGACCAGGGGTGGGGGTCGGAGGATGGGTGTTTGTCTCACACATGTTCATTTCCATAAAGTTTTATTTTCCGGACAAGCGGTTTGGTTGGTATTGCTTTTGGAGAGCCAGTCGGCTTGGACGACCACAGCTATTTTGTGCTTCTTCGGAGACAGGGAAGAGGAATATTTATTCAATCGGCTATCATCGTGGTGGAGATAAAAAAAAACAATTCAGTTTGACGCAATAATTTGTTTTATCACAAGTGAATATTTGCTTGATTGCTCCGATTTTATTCCTAGAAAGGTAGAGAATTTGTTTTATTTATTCTGTTCAGGCAATAAATTTCGTTTTGAAAAAAAGAGATCAAAAGATACATAAACTGAAAGGTCTGCAAGTACAGTAGAACAGTTAACGCTAAGATGCTCACAACATGCTTGGAAAGATGTGCTGAACTGCATCGCCTAAGAAAAAAAAGGCCTGATCACCTAGTTACTCGATTGTCAAGCGGTTAGTAATTCCGTGATTTTAGCATTCCGACAATTCCATTCTCATACAAATCACTTATTTTCTGCCAGGCTGGTGCGATCTACTGTCGCACATATTCCGAGGTGTATACAAATTTGAAGTCCCACCAGAGCCGATTGTAAAGTGGGTCAAATTGAATACTGAAAGTTGGTAAAAAGCACGGAGGTATTGGCATAAACGGTGGACTATTCAGATCGTGTAAAGTGCAGTGTGTTGTGTGGGATGTATGTGCAGAATTACTTATTGTCTCCTTAGGCGCTACTTGCTGATCCCGAAAACCGTTAAATTCAGATCTTTATGCGGGTAGTTCACGCCACCAAAAGTATCCGTTAATGAAATGCTATGGTAAACCGTATAATGTATTGAAGTTACTTTTTACAAGGGAGTATATTCAAACTCGGAATACCGATTTCAAACATTTGAATTATCACCTCCAGCATCAACGATATTGCCTGCATTAACATCTTGTACGCCGACTTACAATCCCGTGTTACGCACAGGCATTTCGACTGTAACGTTGCTTAATGTCCCGGCCATATGTAGTTACTCTTTTTTGTAAGACCAATGTTTTACTGGATCGATTTACGTGATCTCCGTTGGTGTCAAACACTCTATCTCCTCTAGTGTTTGCGTTATTAATTATTCTCACCCTATCTGCTGAATCACGTGTTGTACGGGTTTTAGATCAATACTGTGAACATCGATAATACATCAATAGATCTGATTCCTGCACGGTGACAGACATACGCGTGTGCTTTCGTGTTTTTCCGACGTATACGATAGACTAACGACTAGCTATATCTATAAAGTTGCTTGAAATATCGCGCTGCTCAACGTCCTTTATCTCTGCAGAAGATACGATCTTATCAGTTCAGACAACATACCGAGATTGTGGTATACCATTTTAATGGAAGTCTTAGAATCCGTCAAACATTTGGTCTGACCCACCCCATGTTCGGTTCCCAGTTGGACTCATCGTACTAGTGAGATTCGGGAGGAAAAAATGTAAGCGGATATACGGAGCAGCTCAGATCTTCTGCTGCTATCTATACAGTGGCCTCGTAGCTTAGCTGGTTGAGCGTGCACGTACAAAGCGTAGGCGGAGTCCATGCGTGGGTTCGAATCCCACTGAGGCTACTGTACTTTTCACAATCGCCACACAGATATCTACTTTGATGGGGTTCATACTCCTTTGAAACAACAATTCGGTCCTATCAGTTGAATCTACTAATTACAATTCGTGTACTTCTTTCGGTTTTCATTTGATCTATAGGGTTTATGTAAATAGTCAATCTAAATTGTTTCATAAAAGTTACTGGAGACGTATACTCTTAGCACCCTCGTGCAAATAGGGGTAATGGAAACGAATGGTACAATCCCAGGTTTTAGTTGAACCTCTTGGTTATACGGATAGACAGATTTAATTAGTCTAAGAAACCTAATTTTGTAATCCTCTTTACATTTGGGTTGTTGACAAAACGAATACAGATGCGATTTACTGGATGGGTTTGACTTATCCTGTCCACTGCCACGGAATCTTCTCTAGATTGAGAATGAAATCAGTCGTCAAAGGTCACTCATTAGTCTACGAATCAACAAAGTCTGATTTGCTGAACTCTTTTGCTTTATATGAGCGATACAGGTAGATCATTCAAGCGTTGTTTCCTGTTAGAGTTACCCTGAGGATAGTGTTGCTGTTTATCCTGACTGTTCATTGCCACACTGCGAACTCCCGTCCGGTCTCACATTCCACCTGGTGAAAATAAACTGAAAACAAAAAAGAAACGGTCACGATGTGTCTGACTGAGCATTACAAAACGATCATGAACAACCGCATTATCTTGCATTAATCAAAACTGTTCCCACTGTGGTCAATCAAGCCTCGTGGACTCGGTGTATAAACAATACCGAAGACCCGTTCGACTCACCGGAGACGGATGGGGAGGGATCGACACCGATTTAACATACACTCTTAATGATCTAACCTAATTAGCTTGTGGTTGGACAAATAAACGAATGTGAGCATTGGGTATACCATGCGCAATTGGTGATTTTAACATTTATTCTTTCTCAAGTGGTCCATTTGTTTATCTTCTGTTCACACATTTTTGTTTTGTTTTTTCTGAAGAGGAGCGCGTGGGTGAGACAGGAACTGGTATTCCGTCACCACCAGTCCATACTAGGAGAATGATACACAGAATTGTTGAGCGAACTGGCCAAGAGTAATGTGTTTCCCACTGACTGTTCGATAGCTATTGCAATGCGCCACCACAGCGCTAATGAAAGAAACAACAACAGAACGTACAAGTGCGGTTTTTCTACCGGCTCATTGGACTCTATCAGACGAAGGTGGTGAATTATCCAATGAGAAATAATAGCACAACACACGGTTGACGGCATTCGAGGAGTTTTACTTGTCCGTATCAGTCATTATCCCTAGTTGGGTTAGTTGGGTTCCTACTGCTTGTCGCCGGACCAGATGTGACTGATTTAAGACAGGTTCCAGGCAAACATACATTGAAGCGTTGAGTCAGATAATTAATGGACGAGTACAGTCGAAAGATTTGTTTCATTTCTCGTTCAGACCAGACAACCTTTGTTTTACTTTTCACAGTGCATGTTAACCATGACATTCGTACAGACTGCTTCTTGGTCGTTTGGGGGTTACAACTTCCGTCTCCTTTATACCAACTCAAAAAAGGGGTGTTTTCAAACTTTTTCGAAGGGGAATTGCCTCTCATGGAGTGTATGCGTTACCCGATAATTAGGGCTTACAAATCACCTCCTCATCGCAACCACCTGGTCAATCTCTTGAATGATGACCTAGTTAGTACGACAAGTTTGCATACATTTGACCCCACCCATATAAAAAAAAACAATGGGGGAAGGAAAATTATACGGCTTTTAAATAAATCATCTTATTACTATCTATGAATTTTCCTCCCTATCGTTATTTTGGAAACGGACACTATTATGGCATTTTACACTGAGGTTCCCCTTCCGTCTCTCCCACACACACACACGCACACACACACACACACACACACACACACTTTTACATGATCAATGAGACATCATTATAGCGAAAGAGAGATGAAGAACAGGCGTCTCAATTTGAGATGACAAAATAACATCAAACCAAGATTCACTTTTCCTTCGTTCGATCAAGACTAGAATCTGTTGAGAAATATTTGGCGAGTTTAGGCCATATGATAGACATATGAATGTGTGCGCTTATGTGAAAGAGTGAGTGAATGGGAACGAGGAAAAGAAATGCATGTGAATTTATTCCCGAGGAGGTAACATCTTCATCCCATAGAGAAATTTCCCTCCGTAGGTTTGTTCTCCAAAGGCAAAAATTACCTTTTTTCTACTAGAAAGAACTGAACAGATTTCCGTTCAAAAATGATTAAAATATATGTTAAAATGTAAGCTAAAAGGGACCGAAATTGGCTAAATAAGATTGACATGTGTAGCAGGTACGCCCACCGCTCCTCGTTATCCGAAATCCGGATGCAAACTCGCATACATACAAAGAACGGTAAACACACAATGCTCAAGGACACCCAGTCCTTATAAACCGAATCGGTTCCGTGACGGGAATCACACATTGAGTTAAGCCCGAACGCGTGCTGGCATACTTGATGCAGAATGACACGCAAATATCCATCTAATTTTGATATTATCATCAAGAGTGACAACAGCACTCGGTAGACAGAATCAGAACGAGAGAAAGGGAAAGAACAAAACTGTTCGTGAAATAGATTGTTTTCGATTTGCCTGAAATCATGTTGATTTGGAATGCGATACGATTGGCGTCAATCTGTACACAGTCACGAGCGGGTAAATCCGTCGATCTGCGGACCTTGGTGAAATAGGGCAGGTGGGTGGCTGGTACACGTATGAGGAAAGTAACCCGGGGGAGGGAAGCGCTGGCAACGAAAAAATGAAACAGGTGGAAGTGTGCACCGTCATCTATGAGGAACGAAACCTAACGGAAAGTTAATTGCATTTACCAGCATTCCGATCTGTCATTTTTCTCTCTTATAGCACAAGCTGTTCAGAAAGTGCCTATTGCTCTGGTTTTATTTGTGGATACGCTATAACTTCGGTCAATCAACTAACTTGAAACTGATCCAGGGAATGAAAGTCTAACTATGCTCCTCCTTCAAGCCGAAGGAAGTTGGTGAAATCAAAATAAGGGGAAACAGTTTCTTCACTTTGGCCGTGTTACTAAAAGTACCTCTTTGAAAGAATGATGATCTGAAGCCACTTAAACAGTTACTATCCCGGTTAGATCACTGATGCACGTTCGTATTTGAGTCGGGGGATTTCGTTCTTACTCAGAAATGTTTCATTGGTTTTTACCTGAGATACAAACAAAATCAAGCAGATGATTTCCGACTATCTTTGAGAATGTTTGGACTAGATAGGCTTTTGAACTTAACAGATCAGCGTGTGAAATATTTCTGGTACGCCGTGGAGTAGAATTATTGAACTGTCATTGAAACGAGAATAACACGAAAGGGATCTTACGTTGGATCTGCTCTTATTTTGTAATTTTTCTCAAACTGGAAGCTAAATTCAGCCACCTTGTTTACAAAAATTGGGCAACCAACCGATGCTAAAAACCAGTATATATATATATATCTTAATCGAGAAAACGCTTTGTTCCCTCGAAGTTGCTTCTACTCGAGATTGTGACTGCAGTCAACCGTTTCTAAAGTCAAAAGGTTAACCTTTTAAAACTGAGGTCTAAGTTCAGATTTCTCTGCCGATGTTAGTTGGGGTCTTGTGGAGGGGTGCTCTCTTAAACCTGCAATCTAATTCCGTTGGGTCGCAATTGGTTGACAGTATTTTTCCTTAGAATTTGCGTCATTCATACTCCACTGAAGGTTGTCTGCTGCTTACCCCTATCGTCCCGAACTCTGTTGTTTGAGAAAGCCCGCAGATGTTTTTGAATATGGATATTATCTCGTCCCCATGGGTAAACCTTTGACAGATTTTGACATGCTATCTCTCGGTGAATGATGCATACGCTTGAGAACGCTATCCTGCTGGTTGGTTCATTTTGTGTAATATAACTTGCATATTCAGATTCGTCCATTTGAGTGCCTGTATGGACTCGTGTAACCTGCTGTCAATTTCTGGTTACTTTAGGTGCATAACCGAAGCAGTTCCTACATATGATCATTTGGTGGGACAAATGGTTTGCTGGGTTTGCCCAAAAATGAGTCAAATAAGTGAGTTATATACTGGGAATTAGTTGACCGTCTATCACTAATCCGTCAGTCAGTCCAAAATTTCTTTTACTGAAGGATAAACAACACATCCATTGTGAAGTAAAATTTATCACCCGGGTATAACTATTTCACTTATTTATTTTATTTGTTTTTATTCCCCATTGGGTTAAATCCAAAAATCTAGAAAAACAGTTTGGGTCAAGGAGTTGAAATATTTTGGAAATCAAAAGAAAGTATAAAAAGAAAAATTAGATGGACTAGAGTACATGGAATGCAGAATACACTGAAAATTTGTTATGTATTTCTCCAGTAAATTCGTGGACAACGGGCTATGTATTTGGTTCTAGTATGGGTTCCACTCAAAGGTAGAGATTATTGATTCACAAGATGTCATTGGTGTTAGTAGACGCAATAGAATTGGTGTACACTGGTTAATAAACAACGATGGATAGCTGTTTCGTCCTTATTGATTCCCATCAGTATAGTGGACCTTGTATGTCCCCTCAGCCGGGCTCGAACTATGAAACTCCAGGGTCTACGTTCAACACGTTTAGCGGATGGCTACAATAAATGAACATTTTTGCCATGAGTTATACTATTCTTCTATTCATGATTGCAAAAAATCTATTAACAGGGTGACCCAATGTTGAAGCACGTGCAGTCGAGCATCGCTCTTCCACCATGGTCCATATAACTAGTGAAGTTCAAAAGGGAAAATTCACATGCAGATTAATATAGGAACTTCTTTTTTATCTTTTTGTTTTCTGAAACTCTAACCCAAATGTGTATAACATGTGCGCAACACCATCGTTTTTATCATTAATTCACATGTAGAAACAGTTTTGAATTTTCTTACAATATACATATCCCCAAGAAATATCATTTTTATGGTTTACTGTTCACGGGAGTTTACATAAAAATCTGAAGTTCTTACAACAGAGAGTGTAAACGCAGCAACTGGCTGTAGAATATCAAATAGCATTTCACGTCTTTGTGGGCTGGGTGGGGTGTGTGTGGGATATCATTCACGTTGATCTATCTCATCGCGTATTCAGCTTTATCAAAAATGAGAAAAGAAAAGAAAAACACGTCCACTTGCACACTTCAAAGCAGGTGTGCGAGCTTTAGCAACCAAGCACACATTTATTCTCATTGACATGCACACATACGCACACTTGGAATTATGTTTTGGGAGTGAAAAAAAATGATAAATTTCAATTTTGCACAATTTCAATTGGTTTGGTAAACACTGGACCTGAAATTCTGCTCCCATTCACTTCAAAGCGGTTCAATAAAGTCATCGAGTGTAGTTAGGGCCAAGCATGTCAAAAATACAGATTTTTGGATTGCTTTTACAGCTTTCCGCGAAGTAATTTCGCTTTCAAAACCGGTGATTGAATGCTATCATCTGTTCTGTACTGTCCATATGCGTCCAGCCTAACTCTTTTTTATTATTTCAAACCACTTTTCGCATGGGTTTACTACCAGGGGTTAGGGGTGGGTGTCAATTGGATTAATTTTACATTGGATTTTGTTCCCCTTGGGCTGCGGAAACACTGCAGACGTGTGTGTGTGTGTGTGTGTGTGTGAATGAATGACACAAGCGAACTATATATCCGATCAATTCATGCATCAAGCCTTATTAAGTGCACCAAATCATAAAAGTAACTGACTACTTATACCTTAGTAACAGATGCACAAGCACCAGTTGTGCTTGGCTGGGAGTTACATGTATAGAAAGATTTAGGCTTTCAACTTCTTCCTAATGAACTAAAATAGAACCGAGCTCGTTTATAAATGTTCGTCAGATTTCGAGTAAACAAACCGAAGTGATGCATTAGAATGCTGTGAATAAACAACTAACTGGAAACGGAGGGCTTCAGCTTTTCAAATTTTATTTCTGTTTTTATTGAGAAAGAGGAAATAATAATAACGGTAACCAAAACATCAAACTGTAAACTGAAAAAAATGTCGAATAGTTGAATATCAACCGGTATCTTTCAAGTCCAGATCAGCTCCATTTGGTCTGAAAATAGTGTTATTTTCCATCATACGTACAAGGTGAAGCAGCTCGCCCATGAAATGAGTATAATCCTGTACATCGGTTGTGAATTACAATTGGCTTGGAAAACTGACCGTGTGTTCGATCATTAGCCAGTAAAATATTTTGTTGTGGTTAAATTTCATTTGTCTCACAAGCCTTTTTCATCAAAAGCTACGCAGATCGGTGGCAGGCCGCTTGTCCACACAGTCGGATTAATCAATCGCGGCTCAAGGCAGCGGTCAATCACAAACCGGATTGTCATCATCTAGCGTTCGAGAAATCGGCACCGACTTCAATACCAACTTTCAATAAGACGCAGCTGTATGGACAGACTGATGATCATACTTGAGAGATGTTTGTGCGAAAGTAGGATCTGCATAACAGGAGAAGGGATAAACGAGTTACCACGTGGTGATCGTCCTTTACGCTTAATGAACGATTGCAAGGGACAGTTGGTTTTGAAATTTTTATTCCCAATGAAACCAAACCATGTTTTGATTACTGATATTGGAATATTTATTTGTAACCTACTACGAAAGCTATTTTTTGGTTTGCATTTAGTAACCACGTTTTCGTTTATGTTGTAAATTTGGTATATTGCATACTTAACAACGTGATTACGTGTCTGAACTATAAAATATATTGCAAGCCTGGGGCGGACGAACCAATCATACATACGGTTGATTTCACGTCGAGAGAAAGTGAATTCATAACAATCCACTAATTGTGAATCGAAATCCCCGTGCTACACATCTTAGGTTTCTGCTCTTCAACGGGATACCAAAAGAGGATTGTGATGTACAGCTTTAACCCGTGATCAAGGTCCACCAGATTCAAAAAATTCTTTCAGATACAACTGTAATTTAGATTGAAGATGCTGACGAGGAAAATGACTTTCCTTTTTTGGCTATGGAACAACATTTATGATATCAAAACTCTCTCAATTTTTTCTTCGAAAAATTCATTTTCTTGCTAAATAAGAGAACAAGTTGTACATGTCACCCGGTGTCTTGCTTGGCCTTGATATAATTTAAGCAAGTAGGTAGGAATTCTAGATTATGCCATACATGTTTGGATGCGCGAAAACAGCATCTCCATGAGGTTGGGCACCATACAGCCAGACATTTGGTTCTCTATTGATGATGACGATGACAAATGGACATCTGCAAAAAATGTTATGATAAAGGTTCGGGGATGCGGGAAAAATACGTTAAAAATGTGCAGTTTCTTCCCCGGGGGCTAATCTAATTCCGGGTTGCAGTTACCGAGTACCATAAATCTCATTGTGGATTTCTTTTCCCTATTCTTCCGCTTGGTGAGGAGCAATAATTTAATTTTATAATCTGGTTTACAAACAAAAATTTGTGATCAGTAGAGAAATTGCTCGTTCAGTCTACTTGACAAGAGCGAAGAAGACCCTTCGACCCTGTGTCACAAATGTGCTCCGGTCTCTCTCTCTATCTATCTACCTACCGGTGTTACACGCTCAGGCGCAAACGCAAGCATGCATATCCGCGTATTTATATACGCATGCACGCATGCACACACACACACATGCTCATTTGAAAAAGGACCCGTAACAAGCATTTCCCCGAGGAATACACTGCTGTGCAAGAAATGAATGAATGAATAAATGAATGAATGAGAGGAAAACATGGGCGCATGAAGATGAAACCAAATCACCAATATCATTCGCATCATCAGTTTTTAAGGGACGTTGGGAGGACGGAGTTTTCATCAAGTCCGGTAGCACGATGGTTGAGCGCGTGTGTTCGTGTGTGTGTGTGTGTGTGTGTGTGTGTGTGTGTGTGTGGACCAGGGGTGGGGGTGGGGGAGAGTGTCGGTGCTCAGGGGTTCGGAAACACATCATGCCTGGTGAAACTGGGGAATGACAGATGCAGAACGATGGGCAGGTACGGAGTGAGTTATTTTTCAGATTTAAGCATACTGGGGTTTTTTGCAATTTTCTGATCAATTTCCGGTTTGGTAAATTGCCTGGAAGATCATCACTGTTATTGGCACACGTGATGATGGTCGTTTATTACACATCACGATGATTTCATTCATTCGAGAGAGAGAAGTTTACGAGGAACACACTTGTGCCTAATTTAAATTAAAAATAGCCAACGCGGTTCAAATATCATGTGACTGTGAAAAAGTATTAAATTTGATCACTACAACGCAAAGAAGGTAGTAATCGTTTTGATCAAGCTGGCATTTCATAAGTTTATTTAGTTATGTTTGGATAATAAACTATACGGTTGGATGCAGTTGGCATGATCGGATTGGGATAACCTTTTTGGCCGTTTAGGGGACACAATGAATAATTATTTGATCTACGATCGATATTATAAGCAATCCAGCAGCTATTAACGAATATTGTGTGAAGAAAGCGCTAGATACCCATTTCTTCCGAGTTGGGATGATTTCTGTTGTCTCAATAATTTCTGAGGAAGAAGATATTAAATTTGATCTATATCTCGCATTTCATTCATGCATCTTGTGATGTATGAAAACAGGTCCAAATTTTGTATTCTTTCCGACCCTTGGAACATAAATTTTCGTACCTGGATCAAGAGCTCTTATTTGTATCTATTCCACCATATGCGCAGGTGTTCGCCGTCAACCGTGTTGCTCAGGGACTAGGTTTTCGGTTCCAAACCCCGAAAGTTCACTGTTGGAGTCCCGGTATGGGCACCAATACAGGGTACACTGTTAATAGGACCAAACAAAAAACAAAACAGTTATTCAGTGCTCTACCCTGGCCCCTCACACATCATTGTCTAACAAAGTTTTGAAAATATGGGGACTACACAAATCGCCGAGACTTGCTACCCACTAAATAGCAACAATGCACAAGTACTGATTTCGCAAATTTGCATTGAGATAAAATGAAATAATTTGTGACCCAGTTTCTATCTAGATCATAAGAAAGTATCTGAGCTCGTTTGTGCAAGTAATTATGTCTTAAGTATTCACTTCCCATAGATAGTTGAAAAGACATTCTGTGAATGTGTTAGCAAAATAGCAGTTGTTTGGCACCATACTGGAGTTCTGTTCCCTCGCACGGCATGAATAATTCGTCATGTGCATGTAAACCATCTCGTATTCGATCGCAATGTGGACCACGCAAGTCTTTCATGGTTTCAGGAAGTTGGTTTTTATCAAAAAGAAACACAGGCGGTGCGAAACGCTTCAGGTAAAGCATTGAAAGTAGGTTGTGAACCAGTTCACTAGCACGCGAGAGTCTGAGGTTTTGCGAGGCATAGACCTGTTTTATTTGAAATGATAACCACACCTCGCTACGTTTTATCTTATTTAAAGGAGGAGACCGTATTCCATTCATATCGTATTTATGAGGATAAAAGTTGTTAGATTTATGATGATATCAACCACCAATCTATATTCAAATATAAATTCGATTCAATTTTGTAAGTACTATTTAGAAGGACTGATCGATGTTTGTTTTAAAATGGAGTCAGGCAAAAAATATTTGAATTACCAACGTTTCTGTTGTGCAGAAAACTGATGGTACACAACAAAGCCACCAATGATTCAACATATTAAGAGGTTATTTTCTGATCGCCACGTATTTCTTATTCCGCTCAGGTCACTGATAAAAATGCGCTTGTTAAACCGGTCATAATTTGTTCAAAGCTGTAAAAGATTAGACTGCCCGATCAACGAATGACCGGAAAAAAGGATCGTTCTATCAGGAGTGGGTTTTGACATCTTTGATATCTATCAACAATACGTGCCCACGAAAAAGGACCAGCTTTTAGCTATCAACTAAATGCATGGTTGGTACAGGTTCTAATCTTTCCTAGTTTTCTCTTTTTGGGGGATAAAATGGATTAGATTAGCCTCCCTGCAGACATCCACTTCGGAAGCACAATGCTTTCACAGCCGTTCACCGCTAGTTGGTGCGGTCAATCCACTGAACGAATCTACCAAGAGATACCGCATTAACTTACGGGAATCAGATTTCCATTTAGGTAACATCCGTAAACATCTACTGGTGTAGCAGCAGAAGATTCCGGAGTTTTGTAGGAAGTAAAGAACTTTGAACACAATCAAATAAGCGATTCTGCAGACTGATCAATTTCAGTATCAACCACGTGGCCTTCAAATCCAAAAAAACCAGGGTTGATAAAACAATTGGAATCTATCCCAGAGATCCATGTGTTATGATCAGACTAAACGAGCACTCCTCAGACAAAAGGAAGGTATTTCTGCTAATAAGCGACCCCGGTGTACGCGAGGATCACAATTTGTAGTGATACAGTAACTCATACTGTGCTATTTTAATGCCGACCACTGAATTTCGGCGCACATCCCAGTTTGCAGACGATGCTCTATTTCTCTCTCTCTCGCTCTCTTCCTCTTTCTCCCTTGTACACTCTAAAGCGTAGAAGATGCACTTTTTCGGATTTTTCAATACAGGGCCACATCTGTTCTCGGTGGAGGACCACCTATGGTGAGGAAATTAGACCACAGCATGATATTAAGTTTGCAAGTCCTGTCAGCATGCACAAAATATGAGATGCTTTGCCGATTGTGGTGGTAGTGGTGGGGGTACCCATTGTGAAAGCAGTGTTGGAAATATGGTTCACATATATAGGGAGAGAACTTCTCGTTGTAATGTCCTTATTCTGTACATTCGTTTTTGGATTTCTCAGCACGGGAACAAATGCAGAATGATGTGAATGTAAAAGTTGGGGTGACTACTGATCTACTGGTATGTGGTTTCACTTGATAATCCTTCTGGGGATATTTGCCAATTCTACCGCAGAAAACGTAATTACCGAGTATTATTCTAGTGGGATAACAGTAAAAGATCAATATTCTGGATCATTTATTAATCTTTTTCAGTTATAAAATAATCGAGCTCTTGATTGATCCAGTGTTGGTTGTAGCGCGAATTATAAACACTAATAAAAAACAAAAAATTTCAATACATCTCAAAAAGCAACCGCATTTAAAGTTTAACTAGGAAATGGGCTGGGGAAGGTCATCATCATGTGATTGGAGAGAAAGTTTTTTGCCGGTTGGACCAGTGAGACCAACAGGTCAACATGAAAACTGAGGCTGCTACTGTGAAACAAGTTAAGTAAAATGTATGAAATATTTGTTGGCTCATCAATAGGCATTACACAAAAATCTAACCAAGAAATAGAACTGAAAATAGTAATCTATAACTCCAGGATGATCAGTGGTTCGTGGAAATTTTCATATACTCAGAGGTATATTCGTGATTTATTGTGTCCATGTGATACTATTCTATATGTAATATAGTATTTAAAACGGTTTCATAAGTTAGCATGATTCTCTTAGATCATTCTTTTACTTCAAGCCTTCGCAGAAAGAAAATTTGCCTGATTGCCGTTTGGGAGTAGGCCTGCACCCGCTATCGTTTAGATGCTAAGGGGTAAAACTGTTTATGTTCCTTTGAGAGAACCATATTGATGCACAGAAGGCGGTGGAGACAGAATGGTCTATCCCCAATCGAGTGAAAAAGAAGTGTCTTTGTGTCATATATTTCAATGCATGTGTGACATAAATTACCTCTGACAAATTCACTTTGGGTAGGTTATAAACACTTAATTCGTTTTATTTGGCTTTAACCAAGAAATTTATTTCTTCCATTATGCCACGAAATAAATAGTTATTCGCATTTACCTCACAGTTACTGGTGAGTAGTGGTATGGGATAACCGGTATGATTGATTTGAACTATCTTGTGAAATGCGCCTTCACGCACAATCCTCAGTTCACCGATTCAACCATACATTCGGAAGCACTGGACTCGAATTTCGCTCGTATTAGAGACTATCACTGAAGACGATACCGGAACAGGCATGAATTGGCAATTTGGTTCAGCCACGGTATTAGCTGGTTGGCACAGTGGTAACGCACACACCTGCGATAGGTCCGGAGTTCAAATTTCGGATGGGATGGTAGATAGGCACTACTGATGAGCTCTAATAAGAGCGAAACTCGAGTCTAAAGATTCCGAGTGTATGGTTGAATCGATGAATTGCGGATTGTGCGTGAAGGTGAAGTTCGATGGATAGTCAGTCCAAATCAGTCAAACAAATAGTTATGGGCTTTTCATTTTAAGTGATACACTGGCATAGTGTAACCATAGCGTAACCCGCGATTTTGTTGTAAAAACAGTGCTGGTTGAAATGGCAGTTTATCATTTTGTTCCGTTCCACGTGTCATAAAAGCAGTTTTCAAATTACTCCCCACCCCGGGCACAAAAATGGTAAAGTTGTAAAACATATCCCATGCTGAATATTGGACTGCTATCACTCTGTTTAGTTTTCTTGGAAATCAACACACCATGTTGACAAAGTACTGAAAATCGGTTTTCTTAGCTCGGGTGAACTGAATTCCGAGGTTGACAATTTGTTTGTAAACGTTTCATCACCAGCCGAGGTGAATTCATCAGTGCTTGTGAAGTGGCAGTGTTGTGCTTGACCTATTCGTTTGTATATGTGGTTTTCTCCACCGACTGTTTTTGTCCCTTGTTCTCACTGTGTTCGACTCGGTTCGCCGTAAAACTGCTGCGAGGGCGTGAGAGTGGGAGAGGAGGGGTTGTCCATCCGTCCTGATTACGGTTTCCATCCGTTCCCTGGTCAGGGCGTGACTTCTGTTTGCGTCATTTGATCCTTGAGAGTGTTATCTGCAAACTAAACTGTGAGAACTGCTCAAAGCACTATCTCGGACAAACTGGGAGAAACCTGCCAACAAGTATCCGTGACCGCCAATCGGCAATGAGGAGACATGACCCATCTTCTTTGATTTCCCTCCACGAGGATCAAGAAGGACATCAGTTTGACTTCGAAGCAGTGAAAAGTATTGACCAAGCCCTGTCAGAGAATTTTTCGAGGCTTGGCACTCTTCAACCAACTCAATAAACAGACACATCGAACTGGGTTACAAGTACATGCCAATGCAACTCAAGGATCAAATGACGCCGTAACCTGAGAACGGACCGAAACCGCAATCAGGACGGATGGACAACCACAGCCCTACGAACTTCATCCCCCACTCCCCAGTTTAACAGCAAACCAAGTCGAACACAGTGGGAACAAAGGAAAAAAATTATCGGTGGAGAAGAACACGTATAAACCAACGGGTACAAGCATAACACTGCCATTTCACCAGCACTGATGATTTCACCTCGGCTGCTAATGAAACGTTTGCAAACAAATTGCCAAGCTCGGCGAACAGGTGAAATGAAATTAACGCAACATGCCATCGGTGATTTTGCATATTGTGTTGTATCCACCTTTGACAAGGATTCACATGATGTGCGTTTGATTCTGTTCATTATTCAAATGCCTTTGGGTCACCCCAAGGTGAGGCCTGGTTTCAAAGGATAATTCTGAGTTTTCATTGGTAGTTCATTGGTTGAACGCTCTGAGTGACGGTTTTTCAAGATGAAGACACACAGCTCATTAAATAAGACCGGGGTCCAAAAACACCGGTTTAAACAACTGCGTCCAATGTTGTCAAAACAACACCATAAATCGTCACAATAATGATTAAATACTTTTTCAGGGATAATGAAAAACTTGAATGTCCACCAGTTTTTTCAGTGGTTTTAAATGTGAATATAATATTCATTATACTACGTAACCCGAAAACAACCATAAACACTCGTTTGTGTGACTCAGTGGTGAGAACTACTGTTTCTCATTTCCAAACATCGATTCAAATTTATTGAGTTTATTCTACAATGGGTAGAGATATTAAAAGTCATGACTGTTGTAAACACAGTAAAATGTTTCAACCCTAAAGGATTCACTGGTTCATGTTAAACCGTGCATGCTCGTATATCCCAAGATTAATCTGGAGGCACAGTTCAAAAGCTGCATGAGTCAAACGGACTCAATACCAGCGACAGATATGGACTTGAGCAGAAGGGATCAGCTATCGCTCATATTGAAGTGCTCAGGCGTACAATCAGGGTTCATTGACTCGTCAGTATACGGTCACCATTAAGGGTGTAGAAATAATACCAATTTGGTTCTGTTAAAATCGAATGCAGAATCACGGATAGTAAGTGGTCCTGACGAGAGACTACTACGAGAAAAAGGCGATGAAGATAATTTTTAACCGTTTAAAAAACAATACGTGGAACCGGAGAACAGGAATACAAGGTTTAAGATCGCATGATGACGTCAAAGGATGAAGGCTACATCAGTAAGACAAGCCTGTGATAACTAAATTCCTACGGATCATAAATCCCTCAGATACTCAGTCTTCTGAAAATGGTCATGGTGAAATCAATATGACACGAATTGAAGCCATTGGTAGTGAACCTGTCAGACCCGGCTAGTCGTAATTTCGATAAACACAATCACTTCAGATCTTCTACCTAGAGTTTCATAGGGGAACAATATTTTCACTGGATGTTGTGACGATCTTCCCAACTTTACCATTGATGGAGATTATTGATCATATTTGTGACTAAATGGAAACACAGAATACAAAAATATGCATCCTTATCCCAATTCTTTGTGAGTTTCCGCAACTACACATGTATGTGTAATTCTTTTTTAATGACTTACCATATTCAAATTTTTGTTTGTCAGATTTGAAGTTTTTATGTCGGCAAATCTGTCAGACAACAACGTGAACAATTAATCTTGCTTTAGAAGTCCATTCGATGGACTCGGGTGAAGTCTAAGGAAAACCTGTCGGGTCAGTCAACTTACGTGCTAACTGGTGGATGCTATATGCCTGTGTAATTTGGATGGGTAATTCGAATGTGAAAAGATCAGTGCCTCGTAGCTCGGCTGTGCACCTGCGTGGGTGGCGTCCGTGGGTGGATTAGAATCCCACCGAGGCTACTGAATGTTTCACAATATCGGCTTATCTTATTCTCATGAAGACGGCTTTGCTATGGGGTGTCTTTCTGGTGGACATCCTTCTGGCAAAACTAGAAATGGCACCCTAAACCAAACAATTAAAAGTCTGTGAAACTGTGGTAGTGCGCGATATCTTCTGTTTAGCAGTTCAGCGATTGAATGTGACAAAGACGCCAGTAAACTTAAGTACCGTGCACAACACCCTACAATTGTGCGTTGAACTAGACACGTGTAATACACTGGCTTTTCTCGGTGCACTCAGTGCTTTTCTCACTGATGTGTCGTGGGGAACCTGGTCGTATACACAGACGGCTTCATAGGAAAGAATAAACCTCGAATCGTCTAAGACAAAAACCTGAATAACTTTATTCGGTTTAAACGCAAGCAAAATGCATTTTGCCGTTTAGATTACAGACCGAGCAGGATCTGTTTAACGGGCGCGTTGGACAAACATCTACAATATGTTCAGTGAGACAATAGTCATACGGAAATGGTTTTTACGCAACGCATTAGACCAATTATTCAAAGAGTGCAGTTTATTTTTGTTCCAGAAACAGCTGTTTATCAAAAGCCTGTCTAGAGATGATGTACACGCCGACAGATTAGTTCAGTCAACATTTTCAGTTCAACAATTTCCCCAAGAAACTTAGACTTGTTTCCTCCTCGGTATCACGGGTCCGAACATAAGTGAAAGATAGATTGCCTTCTTTATGATAATGTACTCGTTCAAGTTTGTCTGTAGTTCATTTTATACAGGTCGTGCAGTCATGTGTGTGTCTCGACGAATTGCGGAACATAATTCCCGATGGCTGACCTGAGGGGTGAGTCAGGTACCATTTTCGGCTCTATCTGAGAGCACCTCATGGATACCGTTATGACGAAGGAGTTCAATGTGGTGTAGAGAATACCCCCACCCCGAAATCGATAGAAGACTGCTCGGGTTCGGACCATAGCCTTGATTGAAGCGGTCGCCGCTCGTTTGGCTCAGCGGCTCCAGACGCACTGGCCTAATGTGGGAAAGTTGAAGGGAAACGATTTGTCATAAGTTCCCACTGGAGATAGGTCGCATCAATCGACAAGAGAGTAACCATTCACACACACACACACACACACACAAACTTTCTCCTTCCTTTATCCAGCTGCCACAAACTAATGAGCCACAACCCATCCAATGACTAGCGATCTACAAACTTTTGTCCGATATCTGACTTGTATGAGCATGATTAGGAATAACCGAAAACAACTGTTTGCTCTCCAACACGTGTTTAAATTATCTGCGGATCGAGTAGGATGGAGTTGTTCAATGTATGAAATGTAGTCTCAAGGGAACAGGCAGAAAATTAGTATACTGACTGCCTTTTTGGTTTAAAGATGGTTTGGCAATGTTGTAACTCATAAAATTTGAGCACGGGACAATAAAAAACCGTTTCTATTAAAACTACAGAAGCCAGCCAATAAAATACACGTTAAAAAAGCTTCACTGCTCCAAACTATCGTTCTTTTATTAAAATCCGATCCATCCTAGAACTTTGCATCACTTGTGTGCTTCATTCGCCAATTCTGTTGCATAACTGTGAACCGGATTAGATACACAATTGCTGCTGCTGACGCTGCTTCTTCCTCTATCAATCGCGATTGAATTGTTTATAACTTCAATTCTCATCAAGTAATTGTGTCTGGAAAGAAATCCACTGGAAGCAGACGCCTCTAAGTGGTCCTCATGAGGAGTTGGCAGACGATGAGGTCTCCCATATAGAAATAATTCATTGCTAAGTATCCTGGAGACAAGTTAAAGTGTTTATTGATTGAATTAAAATTCATTCTGTTCAAATTATGTGATTTGTATTTCACCGTGTGAAATTATTGTTTAATTTTGTTTTGCTGGATTTTCACATTTGTTGAACATTTTTCCTGGAATATCGATCATTATTTTAAAGTGGATAGGTGGTCGCTGTTTACAGTATGAAGCTATTTGTCGGAGATTTCATTTAAAATTAATTGTAAAGGAGAATGTGGGGAATTTCGAAGCCATTTAACAAGAAAAGTGGTCAAGCTTTTGAATAGGATTCAATGAAGATAATAGTTGCTGTGTTCTATCAGAAATAGTAGGCACTGACGATGCGTAGACATAAAAAGTTCACACTGTGGATTAGCTTAGAGAAGGATATATTTGACTTTTATCGTTCCTTGTTTGAATTCGACTCGATTGTCTGGTGGCTATCAAGCGATTAGGGTCACCGTCCGAACATGAAGGTTCGTCGGTTCGGAGCCAAACACCACTATCATCATGAGAAAAGTTCTGACCCGGGTCGTGAATGGTTTGGTTTCCCAACGCTTATGGAATGTTCCTTAAATAAATCTTTCCTCGTTTGCAGATAAAGCTTTTGATTCAAAACACGAATATCAAATGTATCACCGAATTGGAAGAAAGTAGATCGTTTACCACCGACCATGGTCATACAGAAAATAAGAGAAGTGAAGCGCTGTGTTGAATAATATCAATTGCAAAAACCATAGTGCAAGGGACCGCTTTATTTTATTGAAACCTTGTATTAAAACTTATTATCCCTACATTCTGGTTTTATTTGCTACCAGTACAGTCTGAGCCAGCAAAGCTTTATCTTTACATTGCTTCTGAATTATCTATCGCTTTCGTGTTCAAAGCCATGACTATTTAGCAAACAGAACTGAATCCTGTTTAGCTACTCACTTAGAAGCATCAGAAATGCCTTTCGTTTTGCCTGGAAACATACATATACTGGGGAAACGAAACGATGAAACTGCATGCACGGGGTAAGCTTGGCATTCGAATTTCGGATTCAGAAAGTTCAGGATAAATACACACATTGCTGCTCTACTGCAGACCTGTTATTGTTCACCATAATGAAGTTTGTATTTCTGCCGTCACTTAAAGCCTGCCCAGTACTAGGTGTTATTCTAGGACGAAGGGAATATTTCTTGCTTGGGCGGTGGTAGTCCGGTGGTCACGTCACCAAATTATCACCCCGAGGATGTGGGTTAGAATCCGATCACCAACACCAATGCTACCAACACCTGACTTTTCCCATTTGGTCTTATATGGCAGCCTTTTGATTAACCTCTTCCCCTTTCTGAAATCTGTGTCATTATGTATTCACTGAAAGGAACTAAAGTGATTTGGTGGAAGGGGGCAATGGTTCTTTCACCGATGTCGATGGTATCTGGGTAGTAGTGAAGACAATGACCGGGTCAACTGCGTAGTAGACGGGCTTGACGACAGATTTCAACCGCTTGCTGACTAATTCCATCACATCATAACAGTACCAGAAAGAAGCCATAACTATATGCTCGCTCATTTAAAGCGCCTGCGGCGAAAGAAAAAGATAGGCTCATATAACTGGAAGACTCGATTCAATAAAGCGCATATCTTTGCTCAGTCTCAATGACCTTCGTCTACTCCGTCAGCTATAAACTTGGTAAATTTCGGGGTAAAATGAGATGTCGGGAAATATGATTTGCCTTAAAGGAGCTTTATCATGCAATGACATACGGATATTGAAGATCAAAATCAGCAAGTTGCTGCTTTCCCCGAACCAAATATGTTCCCTCGTCTATAACAAATTTCTGATATTCACGAAGCGAATCAGCCATACTGAGGTTCTGAAGGTAAGGGACAGCTGAACAATTCGCAAAGCCTTCTCTTCAAATCTAATGTCTTCTGAGTTGCTGAAAGAATGTGATGGGTTCAAAGATGAGCCCAATTGGGGTATGTTTAATTTGACCAAGTCCGCCGGGTTGATCCTCTTAAGCTCAAAATTTCCTCTTCACACTTACCGACTTAGAAAACTGGATGTTCCTCAACTCCTTGGTGCTTGGATTTATCATTACCGGTAGTATGTCCCATTGGTTAAATTGCTTCTTTATCCTTTATTTCCGGGTTTGAGAGATTCAGATTGTACTGTCTTACAGATGTCTTAAATACTTAGCCAAGCTCATTAGTGTTCTCCGTAACGATCCCGATAACTTCAATGTTTACAATAATTTTGATGCGTGGGATAATTGCATCACACATCAATTGTCTTATGTCAGACACTGCTTACACAACAAAATTCACTAGTTCCTTTACGCGCTCCCTATTCGAAATTCTGTCCATGCACATAGCCCTTTTCAATGGGCGTCCCAATCAACCACATATCCACCATTGTCTAACTTTCACTGAGCTTTTTACGTAAGCTTTACAATTGCCATCTTGTCGTTTTCAACATGGTACTGTTTGTGATGGGTGTGATACATTTTCGAGGTAGGTTTCAAAAAGCACTTCCTAAGTTGACTTGTAGGTGCTATTGTTCTATCTGGTCCGGGACTAAATTCTGTAATCCCTTGAACTGAAAACTGAAACTGAGCTGCACGGTGAATGACAAGTATCATGTAGCTGTGAACCGCATGAGATTATTTTATTCACTTTAGTTCCTTTCAGTGAATACATAATGACACAGATTTCAGAAAGGGGAAGAGGTTAATCAAAAGGCTGCCATATAAGACCAAATGGGAAAAGTCAGGTGTTGGTAGCATTGGTGTTGGTGATCGGATTCTAACCCACATCCTCGGGGTGATAATTTGGTGACGTGACCACCGGACTACCACCGCCCAAGCAAGAAATATTCCCTTCGTCCTAGAATAACACCTAGTACTGGGCAGGCTTTAAGTGACGGCAGAAATACAAACTTCATTATGGTGAACAATAACAGGTCTGCAGTAGAGCAGCAATGTGTGTATTTATCCTGAACTTTCTGAATCTTTTTCATTTGATTGCCTAACAAAATTCAGGAGATGGATGGAAAACTAAACTCGCAGCGTGTAGCGCCCAAAGTGGTCATTAATCTATTTGATTTAGAGTTTTAATGGTGGATTGAGTAAAGCATTGGAAGTGTTGTTCCGTGTCTTACCCGTCAGGAAGTTGACAATTCGAGTATATTCCAGGAACTTTGACCTGGCGTTATTATTCATCATTGTAGGCCTTCAAGTTGTAAGAAAATGTGGTTAGAATATTTGTGAAAAAATATACTGAATCGTTGAAAACCACGTCAATTTCATTGCTTGTTCCCACTACTTATTATTACCTGTTATGTAAATAAACCCGAATTTCAATATACAGTGTCAATTAACCTTTGTGTATCAAAGAAATTTAATTTTTTTATGGCGTCCTCAGCTTTGCATTAGAATAATGCTCCCCGAAGTCAACCCTCATTCATTTTCCAACATCTTTATATCTGAAAAAAACTTAGCTTTCCGTGGGGCTTGCTTTTCTCCCAATTATCTATTTACCTTTCATCTCATTTTCATCATTTTACTTTCTTTTATTGAATGAATGACGATACAATTTTTCAGGAAAGTGGAAGCAGCCAACCGAAGGACTGCAATTTGTGAATACTATCCCAGTCCATTGCAATATATGGCCAGTGTTGGCGAGTCTCAAACAGGACGAAACAGTCGTCCAGTGCTCTTTGTTGATCATCACGAATACTTCCACTGCGTTTAAATAAACCGCTCCAGAGCATTCGATCACAACGGCTTCGGCGAATGACCTGTTCCATGTCATTATCATCATAGCAAGGACAACAGTGATTATCGCTCATTCATTCGCACATGCGCTTCAGCGCAACGGCGGTTATTGATCAGTTGAATCGGACACATTAATCCGCATCCCCTCTTACCAGCTAAGATAATCACTATTCCTAGCTTTTCAATTCACGCTTCATTTGCTATATACATGACGAATTCACGTTTGAAATAATCACGATTATTGTTCACCCGTTTGCGCAGCCACGTTAGTGTGAGGGAGCGCGTTGATTAACTGCACTTCGCTCCCATTAGCGAGGCTAATCTTAAGGTCGCAAACCTGGCCGCAGCTTCGGTGACCACTATAACAAAAATGACCACATTCGAGTGCCCCACGGAACTGCAGAACAAGCTTCCGCAGTAATCAAAGCTATAGTTTTAGCAAAATCATAAATCATCGTTTGACTCTGCTTGGCTCTCTGTTGGAAATGAACAAACACGCTGTTTTAGATCAGTTGTGAATTTAAATAGTTGACCCAAAATCAGAGAATTTGTTAAAACCAACAGCTTTAATAATGGATCCAGTAACTTCTGCACTTCTATAATTTTGATAAAGTTCACCACATTCACTACTTCACCCTCGTCTTCTTTATTCCGACGCTTGGTGTGATGTAGCACGGGTTTAGATAACCCGCGTTAAAAAGAGACTTGAAACGACATTTTTAAATAATCCACTTCTTCATCATTGAATCTTAAACTGACATTTTCTTATTCAAAAAGACACTCATCATTAGACTTGTAGTGAGTAAGATCTTCGGTCAAATCGCATTTTTACTCTGGTGGCTTTTTCCATCTATACCTCGGAGACATCGTGCAGTTTGAAATTCGTTCAGTAACCAGCAGTGATAATCATTCACCAGTCATGCTCTCACAAAGCAGTAACGTGACCCTTTCTTTGGATTTCTTGGAACCAAAAACTGTTTGTCCTTTAAGACTTAATACTCTTTCTGGAAGCTGCTTGTAACACTATGCCGCTTCATTTGTGGTGAAAATATCCCAGTCGGCATATCCATGGATCAATTGCGGTAACCCTGCTCGAAACTCGTCCATTGCTTCCCCTGAAACCGTCAAACTGTACCCACAAACCTATAAAGTAATGTGTGCGTAGCTTTTGTCTCATACTTCATAGGATTGAATACCTCATCTGTTAGACCAAGAGACGTACTAACCTTTTGAAGCCTGGAATTCATTTTGATGCATTCTTTGTGCCACCTGGATGACCTCCTCATAAATGCTGCTCTCCGCTCTGGGGAACTCCTTAGGCTTTTCCCTCGTAGCAGTAAATCATGACAAGATTGCTTCATTCATTGCCTTGGACTTTTCTTTGGCTTTCAGATGACATTTTTCCTGAGATGATTCAGCGTTCGCAAGTTTTCCGGTTCGTTCGATTGATAATAACATAGTAAACAGTTTTTTCTCGGAATTAGACTGCGGAGCTCCGAGTTGCATCTGGCTGACTCCTTATACACGATGTAACACAACCAATCTTTAC
>UZAN01042310.1:13391-49494 GCA_900618425.1 Echinostoma caproni
CAGCAGCAGAAGCAGCAGCTCCAGCTACCAACCCATCTTTGGATTGAATCCTGACGAAACCAGTCGACTACTGGCATTTAGTTGAGTTGGCTGATTTTGCTTCAAACATAATGCTATTGGGTTTGTATGTGGATTAAGAGACCCCCAATAGATAGATACTCGATGCCATCAAATATGTGTTGAGTCTCGGAACAACGCCTAAAACTGACCACCATGACGCCGGATTGGAACACCTCGGGGGATCTGAGTCAGTTTCTTTTGAAATTGAAAGATCACGCGTGTTGTGTCACAGTGTGATGAATTCTGCTTTACCGTGGGGAGAACTTACAGTTCCATGTAGAAAACGGTAATTTTCCATCGTCAGCGTTCATACAGCTTGGTGCGCGTGCAGGAAGTATTAGTAACAGTGAGGCAAATCGCAATGTCACGCCAAGGAACACTTTGTTCAAACGCGTTTACGGATTTCTTTTTCAAGTGTATATTTACATCAATACAAACGTTTGCTACGAGCATTTTTGGCGCTGTATGCCGAAAAGGAATGGAGGTACTACTGTTTCCCACGGGGGAAACGATGTGTCATGTAACAAACTGAAACGTGGGTGATTGTGCGCGTAGGAGTTGACATTTGGAGCACGTTCGGCCCAACGTTTTGACTGTTTCGTGATGTAGACAGTGATGTTTAATCATCACGCACTGTATTGTCAATTGACAGAAGCATTTTGCCAAAACAATCTCTCTCTCAATCCAGATGAATTTCGGTGAAAGTGGTTGAGGGATCTGACGAGCAAGGTGAAATTCATTTCTAGTCCCTTTTTTCTTTCAAATCAATTAATCACAACCAGAACACCAGGTTTTCCTCTGGAGGGAGGAATAGGTTCTCTGGGGCGAGTAGTTTCCTTTGATTCCTATTTTGTAAAACCTTTTTAAAAATCTTTTCTGCACGAATGCATCAAGCAAGGTTGTCGGGTGGGAGTGACATTATGGTATTTACCGGATTTGGCAATACTCTGACTACAGGGATGCGGAGAAACCACGCTCACTTCATATAACCGATTGAATGATTCAGTTGAGCTTTCATATTTACCTGTCTGTGTTCGACTGTTTTCAGTCAGAACAACTCATTGGAATAGAGACACTGAACCATTTGCCACGAGAAAAACCAAAGTTTCAATCTTATGCGGATCTTCTATTCTACGGATAGAATTGACACTTCTTAGATAAAAGTATGTACTACATATCTAGGGTTACACAAACAACTTTCGTGTGGTAGAGATGAACGGAGAAAAATCGGAGCCCATTTGTACATTATCAGGTTTACACACTCTGTTTGGTCAGTTAATTCTTTTCAATATGTACCAGAACGAACCAGAAACATTTCGCCGTTTGAAAGCACGGATTAGATGACCAAAGGGAAACCAAGTTCGAGAAAAATTGAATAACCCGATTATATTTTACGCAATATAAACAAACAGTTATTGCATAGGAACGAAAGTCATTGGCTTTGTTCTATTTCATTTGTCATCCAGGAATCGATTTGGATTTAAAGTAAACAAGTGCACTACGATTTTTTCCAATACTTTTCCTCGGATCAATGTGGACTGACAATTTGCTAGCTGTAATACGAGACAGGATTCCAATGTGAACAAATCGATTTCTAAGCCAATCAATGAGATCGACAGTCCATTCGATGTTGTTGGCAGCATTTCACGATGTGTGCAATTGGGCAAGCTATAGTTTAACGATTAGGAAACAATGCATAGAAATATACATACAGTCAATTATCGGGAAGCGGTTCTGGCCATAAATAGGCTGTCTGAGTATACACGGAAGTAGGGAGGAGGAGGCAGTGAGAGTGGGATTTGAACTCAGGACATCCAGATCGCTATTTCAATGAGCTTAACCACCGGCGTCCCACCGACACCCTTATAGATATAAGTTGCTGGAAATCATACGTTCATGTGGACGTTTAAAAATTCGGCCTGACAAAACAATTGCTACTCACCGATGGGTCGAACCGATTGCCTGCTCACGCGAATGCTATAGTGGAATGGTGAAAANGGTGAAAACCTTTGCTTTCGTATGAACGGACTATATTCGATTCGAAACAGGTTGTTAGGTACACTAAGTTATCAGCTTCTGTGAAACTAAACGCTTCAGGCAACAAACACGGTGAAGAAAAAAGATTAAATCGTGAAAATATCGGAAACTGGATTCCTCAGTTCGGAAGTGTGCTGAATCAATTTTTTCCTGTTCGCCGAGCTTGGCAGTTCTTTTTCGCAAACGTTTCTTTGCCGGCCGAGGTGCCATCTGCAGTGCTTGTGGAATGATGTTCTGCTTCTATGCCCTCTTCTCAGATGGATATTTCTTTAGGCTTTGTTTCGGGACCCTTGTTTTCGTGTTTTTCAATCCATTTTGTCGTTGGACTCGCACAAACAGCATTCCATTTATTAGTTCCCTTTTCGGGTCACAACGCGTAACTTTTCCATTCCAATAATCCGAATTACATCATCTTATTTATCATATATATGGATTATTTCGCAATCATATGCCATTTACCATGTACTGCAAAATGTGCATCAAGACATGTTAATTTACCAAGGTGAGTATTGGGCGAATTCGATTCCACGCTGTTTCCATGTTTGTTATCAGCCTTCGTTCGGCTCCACATAAAGTGTGCAATTCAAGCGTGAAATCCGTGACTGCAACGGGATCAGAAGATTCTGGAACGTCCACAAAATAGTCGCTACCAAAATGGTCAAGGGACTGCATTCCAAGGGTNAGGGGGCGCTCATTCAATTTCGTGCTCCAAAAATGTGGAATAGAATGCAGGCGTGATTCGTTTGCCATCAGAATGTGCAGTATTTGGCATTCTCTACAACTCCACGTTTTTGCTGCACTCACAATTGATTATTTCAAGCACAAACTGGATGAAACTTTGGGAAGTGTTACATTTCCGCATCCTTGGCAGTCCACGAAACAATGATAATTTGTGACATTCCTCCCGTTTCAAAGGTATCACAAACTGATCCATTTTTGCTGAACCCTAAGGGATATGAAAAGCAACCGCTTGTTTCTATTCCCCATGATAAAACTTCTATTTTGACTTTGATTATGCATCGGGAACTTGTGTGCTTATGTGCTAACTTGCATTCGCTATGGCTATCCAGTTGTTACTGGCTTCACGTCGAATTTGATTTGTTGCGTCACGGGAACATTGATCAAATCAGGATCATCAAACTGGATCACGTTTTCATATCGATAAAACACTCAAGAGGCAAATGAAACAATCAAAGAAAGGTAATGTCCTCGACAACAGAGGTGAAGTCCACAATCCACAAGATTAAACAACTCCCTTTAAGTGCTAGTTAAATTATGAACAGGGTAGAAAACAACGAGAACAAAAGACTCAAAATTTCGCTGATGCCGACCCCATTTGAATAAACGCATAAAAGTATTGCGTGGTCATTCTAAGAGCACTGAAGATGTCTCCCGGGTTGGTGATGAAACATTTGCCATGTGTAAATGAAGAATTTTGAACGTTCGCTAGTTATTTCATATATCTCTCAGTTTAAATAGTAGTCAATTTGGTTGAACCGATAAGAGTCCATCGGATCGTCTCCAAGGAGGAAAACCAACAGGACTTCATGCAATTCACGAAGTTTCTTGGGAAAGAAACTTTTGACTCCCTACCGGTCAATTCAGAGGTGCTCCAAGGAACAATACTGTCCCAGGTGATCTTCTTATCAAGTGTGCTGAGGATGTCACCATGGTTTCGAAATTTCCAGGTGATTTCGTTTCTCACAGCTTAAGGTTTTCGCATTCCAAATTATCAAATACTGCCTTTAAATGTAAGGATGTTATCTTCTGAATAGCCAAAGGAGAACGGATATATTCTTTTGAAAAGAACTGCTCTGTACTCTATGTTGACAACCAGTTTGTTCCCCAGTACGTTCTCCGCAATACTTTGGTGCCACTGTTTGCCAAGATCGTAGCTGGACTTCACATTTAGACTCAAGTTTTCAAAAGATTCCACCATTGTCTTTCTTTATTTCCCACTTGAGTTCTTTGGGCATTCCACTGTATTTACTCACTCGCTTCTTTTGTTATTGATCTTCTTCACTGCTCTCCAGTTTTATTTACCGATCATGGAGTTAAAGACTACGCAATCGTATGCTAGTCTATTCAGATTGTTTTGCGCACAAGTTGTATTCCGTATTTGCAACTTCTCAACTTTATCACTGTCAAACATTTTATCTCTTGCGAAAAGGTCTGCAACGATATTCCATCAGACAATGCTCACCCACTGCACACAGAACGAATGCGTATTCAATCATATAACAAGGTGTCATTATAAACTTGTTTATACTCGTACCACTGCCCACCGGTTGTCTGTTATCCCATATCTTTAGAGATTTCTGGCACAGGAAGCATTCGTTATAGAAAAGTTTTTGAAATTCATGGGTAAATGCTCTCCATTTTCACAGTTTAACGCCACATTCCTCTTAAAGTTACCATGCTGTATTTTACTTTTCTCTGTACGTAACTGTACTTGATGAGGAATGACCCTGATGTGTGTAAGGAGCTGAAAATCCATCCATTGGGATGAACAAAGCGATTTTTGACTTAATTTGGCTTGACTTGAATGAATCGGTCACTGCATCAACCTTGATTTCCATCTTCTGAGCGGACTACAATCACATGATTTAAAAGTTCGAGAATTTTCTCGTACTTTACACTTTCAATGACAGTGTTACTCTGAAAAAATGTTAAAAATTGGTTCTCCTTGCTCGGATGAACTGAATTCCATTTCGCCTGTTCACCGAGCTTGGCAATTTGTTTGCAAATGTTTCATCACTAACCGAGATGACATCTTCAGTGTTTATGAAGTGTTACTCATTGTCGAATACCCTAAACTCGGACTCCGAATGAAGATTCACTGAATAACACAAATTCAAATAGGGCCAAGAGGATCGGTGGAAACGAATGTTAGCATTAGGACCTGCTTCGAAACTAATACCCCTTAAACGCTCAACCGCTATCAGTGTGGCAAGTATATTGATAGAGTTTACTTCCAATATTCAGTCAACTAGCTTGTTTGGCTCACTAAATTGGTTCGATTTCCACTGTTTTGACTGGTAAGTTGAAAATTGTATCACTGTGTATCGTCCTACTTTGCCGCACAATCAGCTCAGGAGATTAGACAACGGATCGATGTACTATCGGATTCATCGGTTGCAGGGTGATTGAAAAAAGGTTTCCCTATTCCGCTCCATACGTACGGTTCTCTTTAAAATATCATCCAGTGACACGACCACAATTCATTTCAACCCGAGTACCTCAATCATACTCACCATTTATATTGTCTCCATCTTCATCTTCAGTGTCATATACGATGGATTCCTGTTGAATCTCGCTCCGACCTATCAAGGAGTCAAAATTTCCTCTAAAATAATTCCAAGACAAGCTGACGACCTTAATTCTTTCAATCCAGGATCAAGTTCTTTTTGCATATTATTCAATAAGAAAGGAGCATATGCCACACGTATGCATATATCCGTGACTCAATGCTTACGTCACACATAACCTATCACTTCCGTCAATGTGTTCTAATTTTCTGCCTTCCCTTCCGTCATTCATCCCTCCATGGACATGGCTCAGTATTCCCTTCATCTAATCACGTTTGTCCAATATGTTATGTCATCAACAACAACCTCCATTAGCGCACATGCTTTCCGGCATATCCTGTGCAAGATGTCGATTCCTAGCTTCGCTGAATAAAACGATGACGGTCTATGCCATTCGGGGCACTGAGGTGACACGAGGTGACACTGTCCGGGCTAGTTCCGAACTCCGGCACACCCACACAACGGACGCATAGATTTTCCAGTTGATCATTTGGTGAATCACTATACTCTGGTAATGGCACAACACAGTCATCAATCCATGAGTAACAAGAGTGGGCTAATTTCTCATCTTGCAATTGTTGTAATGAGCTATTGTCACTGGAGAGCCAACCGGATTCCAGATCTAGTGTCTTATTTTGCAGTAATTGCGATAAACACTTTCAGAAATTTGTTCAGAAGTGATGAGCTATCTGCATTTAACCGGAAAATTGTAAAATATCGAACAAAGGCCCAGAAGTAAAACGTGGACCTTAGTGAAAAGTGTGCTTTGCAGTTTGATCGTCAAAAACAGATTGATCTGTCTGTTTCGAAAGTGATAAAACCTGTCTGACATTACGCACAAAATGAATAGTGCCCTCCGTCTAGGAAAACAGCAGTACCCGGATTTCAAACGGACATACTTTCATAAACTAGCTAGCTCGCATTCGTCGGTGCGCAGGGGTTTTGGCGTGGACAGTGAAGAAACGTTTTGCTTCAACAGACGGGCGCACAAGTGATTAACTAGGGTGAATCATTTGTAGGTCATGAACAACATTCTTGTGGTACGATTACAATAGATTGTAATAAATCATGCGGGAGCAGTGCAATAGGGAACACGCACCGTTCATGATGATGACGATGATGAATGTTGTGATGAACGATTCCAATAAAATACTCCCAAACACCATCAACATCACTAACACCAATTCAGGCAACAACAGGAACAGAACTAGTTACGTCATTTGTACTGAGGGAAACAAGTCGTTCGAAACGCTTCTGTTCGCCCGATTTGTTTGCGGTTATGACAGGTGCAAACTGTACCGGATTTACGTTGGTGTAAAGCAGAGGAAGATTTCGCTCGTTCCACTAAGAGCTGGATGTAAACAACTGCGCGAAATGTTCACCAGGTTATGCGGTCAACTTGTTTGAACCTTCCCGTACGCGATCGCCGGTTTCAATGTGATTTATTTTCTACTAACTCCCTTTCCAAACGATCAGTGCTCTGCAATAAGACAGTTGCTGTTCCGCTGGAAGCCTACGCAAATCCATTATACGCATTTGTTTCTCCGTACCTATTCATGTTTGTCTGAGTCCGTCTTTCAGTTACTGATTTTATTAGTCAATCTGTTAATCAAACAATTTATTTACCTATTTTTCAATTGACAGTTTAAATAAGTACCTGCCTACCTTCGTTTCAGAGCATATCGTTCATATGAATGTGTTAATACTCCACAGAAAAAAGGTTTTTATACAAAGCGGTCGTCTCACTTGTATCCTGTGACGAGGCGGACAAGTCATGTGCACACACGTTTGTGCCACTTGGTTCGAGATTTACAATTTTTCTCATCAACCAAAGAAAAACGGTTGTTGTGAGCCGCAAAATTTACATAAAGGATATATATGCATGTATGCGGTGCACGAAACGGACCCAATGGCAAACGTTTTGCTCACGATTTTTAGTGCATCTCTATCACCGGTTTATCCAGAACCCTGTAATTTTGAACATCTCTCAAACAGCACACTTAGTCAATCGATCCATGACAAAATGGACCTAATGTCAATCTAACCCCAACTGTTACACACAACGCTTTTCCTGGATACGAAATGCGTCTGATGCACAGTAAAAATAATCATATTTGAAGAAATGCAACACCTGTTGATTGTCAAGTAGTAGCGTACAACAAATTGACATACCTTTCATCTGAAACTCCAGATGTTTCACTTTTTATTTTGTCCATTCCGCAATAATGGTTTTTGTCAGTTCGTAGTCATAAAGCTACACAATTCATCAAACTTTCTTTCCGGGGTTGATACTTCACTGCGGTATTCCACAGTCCACTGGTCCAGCTGCGAATAGGGTTGTACAATATCCACTCATTCTTGAGATAATCGGCGTGAACGGGCATATTGTCTTATCAAAACATGAAACATGATTATGCCTTTGTATAAACCGGGAGATGATTGTTCCTTGTTTCGTTCTGAGTCTGCGTATGACTGTAGAACCTGTCCCCTTGCAATAGTAATATCTCATCACACCTTAACTGAATTTCCCTTGAAACTTTATTTACTGTACACTAGATCCTAGTTTCATAATACGTGCCACTAATAGGCTAATTCCCCAGGACATTCCAAATTACTTCTATTTTCTCACTGACTACGACTCTCGGATTCATCATTCTAAAACATGTGTTCTTTGGCCGTTTGAACTCCGAGCGAATTCTGATTGGACTTCAGCCAGGATGTCCACTCATCTTGGCGGATAGTCCTGCCGTACCGTTGATGTACGCATCTGACACTCGAATAAAGATGAGGAGGGGGGACCGGTGAATTTGAGGAAATTTGTGATCAGATTAAAAGTTGTATTCATTACTACTCTTTTAACCTTATCAATCATATATTCGGTTATGACCCTCATTATTTAATGCTTCACCGAGACTGATGAGGAAACCATTTGTTCACTACGATCATTCCGCGCGTCATGCCTATTGTAATGCATTACAAAACTATTCCACCAAGCGTTTTTTAAGCCGAAATGACGTGGAATTTTTCATTTTGCTCAAAAGAACCTTACACTTATTTATTCTGTGAGTGACATTCGCAGCAACACCTGAACTATATTGATTGGAGAAAAATAGAGGCCAAGTTTATGAATATCAATCAAGTTAAGGTAATGTGAAAAAAGGCAATAATCGAAGGAACGAATGAACTGGTTTTGAAAGCATTTTGTACAACTTTCTGACCCCGAAAGGTTCATCTGCTTTACTTATTAAAGATTAATCGCTCATGCGCATTGAAAATATTATTATTTAAGGTTATCACAACTTGAATTTGTATCACGCTACCGCCACCAATCATACATTATACAGAATGGTGTCAGAGGAATAATGAGTGGATGCACAAGCGCCACTGTTTGCGACACCAAGCCATATCACTCAGTGTCTCTAACCATCAGTGACCATCATCCCGACGTATCCATTCAGGGAGTCTAACATGAGCTATGTGACCTAGTCTCCTGGTTAGGGTTTTCATACTCTAAGGCCAGGTCTTCGTTTGACCACCCTTCACCTTTTCCTAACCGCGCCTGCCTTGGAAAACATCGCTTGCAGTGGAAAACTGTTTGGTGACATGCGTGAAACATGCTTCAACCAGCGTAACCTATGGAGGTCGATCGCTTGCTCTAGTCGACGACCACGACTACCTAAAACTCCGCACCTAGCCTCAGCATTGCTCGTCCGGTTTCCCCACCAGACTTGTGCAATGTGACGTTGACAGTGGTGTCTGAACACCGACAGTCTATCCTTTATCCTGTTCCCGTAATGGTCAAGTCTCTGCACCGTAAAGCAGCACTGACCGAACTGATGCAGCATATGCTCACCCCTTCAGAGACAACCGGATGTCGCGACGGCGCCACAAATGTCTCAAGTTTGCGTATGCCAACCGAACCTTTGGTATACGCGCCGACACTTCACCTGTGATGCGTCTTACAGGTGAGATATAGCTGCCCAGATAGCACAATTTGTCTTCTTCCTCTACTACTTCCCCAGTCAGGGTGAGACTGGGTGCCGGACCAACCCAATCTTATAGTAACATTTTACACTTTGAAGGTGTAAAACGCATACCGAACATGGATACACAAGCACTCAAACTATCTAGAAAAGCTTGCAACTTAACTGGATCTTCACTTAGTAGCACAATGTCGTCTGAATACTCTAAATCAGACAGTCTGCCAACTGGGAGTAAATCAATACCGTCATCCTTGCACGAGTATAGGGCTGTTTCAAGAATTAAATCTATCACGAAGTAAAATAGCAACGTAGAGGGAGAGCAACCCTGTCGAATAACACTTTCTGCGTTGAACTTGGGTGAAAAAAGGCCGTAGGCTCGGACTCGGCTTCGGTTATTAGTACAAAGCGATTGTAATATTCAAATAAACTTCTCGGGCACATCCCTCAGTGCGAGGCAGCGCCAGAATTTAGAGCGGTCGACCGAGTTGAAGGCATCTTTCAGATCGGGGAAGATAGAAATGGTGGGTTTACAAAAGGAGTATCAGACTCCTTAATTAACTCACGCCTATTTTCCTTGGTCCTGTACTTCTAATTAAACGAAAATATTGAGACTATTGCCAGTAGCCGCGGCCTTCTCCATCTCTTTACACATTCTACCCACCACTTTTCGCGATCATTCCTCAGACTCTTGGCGAGCTGGCATTTAAGGGATGAGCGCGCTTCGTCGTATCTTAAATCGAAAGGAATGGCTTCGCGAGCGTCCAGTAAGGCAACCGAGGTTACGGAGATCGCTTTTTATTTGATCATGCGCCAGAATTTGTTATTGTTTTGACCGACGTTTGTATCGTTTCCTGGATTGTCGTCCAGTGCTCACTGAGTCCTCCGGCTGGCGGTTGAGCTGAGAGGCGATCTGAGAGTTACGTTTCGAAGGCCAATTTGCAACCGTCGCTGATACTGTTTTGTGGGCTTCCGTTTTCGGTGGCTTTTCTGCGGTTGTTTACTAGGCGTAGAGAGAATCTTGCTTGTAGCAGAGTATGATCCGTGTCCACGGATGTTGACCAGTAGGAGTGGCAGTCCTCAACGGATCCACGCGATGCAATAAATTTGATTCCGGCGCTGTGAAGTGGTTGGCGGTTTCCATGTAAGTCGGTGTCGTTTCTTACTTGAGAAGTTGGTGCGTGACGGAAACAGTCCATGATCAGCGCAAAGTTGGAGTAAACGTTCTCCGTTGTCAGTTCGGTCGGATGGAATTGCATGTGAACCACCAAGTAGCCTTTCAGATTCGTCCAGGGATTCCACTTGAGCATTGAAGTTTCCATCGATTACCACGATGTCCGTTGATTGAGCACTTTGGAGCAGTTGGGAGAGGTCCTTGTCGAATTCATCCTTCAGTTTTGGTATACTAAAATCAGTTGATGCATAGGCGGATACGACGAACAAACATCGGCGCTTTGTTCTGTCGCCGTTGATTCGTATTGAACCATCCAGATGTACAGCCCAAAGTCGGCTGCTAGCCGGTATCCAGTCGAGAAGTGAACTTTCGACCTGGATACTTNCGAATCGCCTACCATTCGGAGAGTAAAGCGTAAGGATGAGGCTGGATCTGAATAACAGAGGGAGATGACTGAAGTAGGATCTTGTATGCGTGTTTCGGAGGCATAGAATAAATGTAAATAGAAGGATTCAAGGGTTCTAGACAAGGCAGCTTGTTGATCAATCTGGTAGTGTGCGGACATCGAGTGCAGCTAAGTGAAAAGGAGATTTTGGTTTCAAAAATCTGGTAGCTTCTCAATGGTTGCCCTTATCAGTTGAACGATGAGTGATATTCAATGAGTCTCGTAAATAAGAGACACCTGGGATAATTTGGGATTGAAACAAATTACTAGATAGACGGGAAAGATTGTTTTCAAAACGGGTACCTAATGATGTAGGGCAGGGCATACCTCACAGCAGCCCACACCGAAGAAGGGACTTTTCTTTTGGGAACCCTAACCGGAGCCTATGACTTAGGAGTCTGACCCACAAGGCAGTGGGGCGTAAATCCAACGCGGGAGCGTGAACGAAGCACCCGTGTGGGAGCTTCTGGAGACCTGTTACGCAAGGCCTTTGAATTTCGGTTCAGTTTGTTGTTCACCGGAGCATTGATTCTCGGTCCGCTTTTGGCCTCATACAACTACTGAGACAAGCGGAACGTGGACGAGACAGCACCTTATTGGCTAGGGCTGTCCAACTTGGGCGGTCGGTAGCTATCCAATGAAGTGCGAAGAATTCTCCCACCGTCGAGAAGAAGTCCCAGGTAACCCGCTCCTACGTCCATCTAGCGGAGGTTTTTTGACCGGTAAACTGCCCCTCACCGTGTTTATTTACTGGAGTGACCTCTCCGGGGGTGGGTGTGGGTAGAGGAAGGAAGCCAGGTCGTGTCCAAGCAGCGGGCTTTGTGAAACTGAGCTTCGTCCGGCCTCCACCCGTAGACCTTTTAGGTATGATCGAATCTACGGCTGTGAAAAGCCATTTTGTGTAGCTTGCAAGGTCATGGAGGCACCTAAGCCCTCACACCACATCAAGGTGCAGTCTTGGCGTGATGACTAGTAAGCAAACAAGCTACATTTCCGGTGCCTTGTTGAACAGCCAAATACAGAAAAATTACATCGGGTAAATTGCCAATGGGTTGGGGAACGGAGGACACAGAATGAGACGTTTGGGAGGTTTGCCTTGCGAGTTCACCTTGGTTCATCTACACCACTTCACTATTGTTGGGATATTTTTCACTTATTTCTTTCTGTATACTTTTTACGTAATCTAACACGTTATTTCCAAGCGTGCAATATGGCTTTATTCAGTCGAATGGTACTCCTCTCCAAGCTGTACCATTGGCAACCTCGAATCCCCTCACATCACAACCCACTGGCAAAGTGCATAGGTCTGAATGAATGAGTCAGATTAACTGACAATGTATTCTCCTCATACCCCTTTATTGCTCACTTGGGATTTTTCTTGCTCTGCAGAAGACCAATTTCAATTTGCTGGGGTGTGGCTTCTCAATAATTAACCGTGTCTCTCAAGTTTCGTAATCTGGTTTGATTGGCAATATATGTAATGCTCATACTGATGCCTGCTTGAGGTTATCTGACAATATCCTATTTATTTACACTCATTCTTTTCAACAGATTTGAATATGGGTGTGGTTTGTAGCTCAGGTTGATGGTTTGTGGGGTCTTGTGTTCGCTGAGCTTGGCGTTTAGATCGCAAACGTTTCATCACCAGCCGAGGTGTCATCGTCAGTGCGTTGGTCAAAGCAACCATCCAAATATTCACAAGTCGTCCTGCGTACGAACTCATTTTAAGAGAGCCAGAAAACATTGCAGCACAAGGGAACTAAGAGAACAAGAAGAGAAGTATCTCTTCAAATTATTCCAACGAAACGGATACCCAAGAAACTTCATACGGAGAATCTTGTACAGAACACAAAGAGAGCCAAGTCAACGAACACAATCCGACAAGAAGATAGTACTTTCATACATCATGAATATCTCGGAAATGGCCGCAAGAATGCTCAAACAACAAGGCATTATAATTGCCCACAAGCCTACCAAAACAACAACGCAATGACGATGACACCTCGGCTGGTGATGAAACGTTTGCGATCTAAACGCCAAGCTCAGCGAACACAAGACCCCACAAACACTCATTCTTTTCCACACATTGACCTATGGTTCTCCGGCAGAAAATTTCGCCTCCATACAACCAAGGTTCTCACAGACTCTCTGTTCCTTCCCGCAACTGGCAGACTAGACCCAACAAACTATTCTCCCAAANTCTCCCAAAAAACTTCTCTCTGCCGACCACGTTAAGGTCGGCTCAACTAAACCTCTGCACCCCGACGAGTTTCTGCTCCGCCAACAACTAAATTGTTTCTACAATAACTCCCAAGGTTTCTTTAGCAAATTTTCAGAGGTGAAACTGCGTTGCCAAGCTGGTCAATGGGACATTATTGCAGTCACCGAAACCTGGCTGACAACAAAAATTCTGGACTCAGAATTACACCCACCTGACATGTCTCTGCTCAGACGCAATCGACCTACTAGGTGGTGGTGTGTTACTGTACTTTAGCAGCAGCGGCTTCTGACTCACTGTGGTGCCAAGTGCAACTGTCGCAACGCGATATGGGCTTGATAGGTTTGGTGTACTACTCTCCTTCATTCACAAACTCAGCCAATGAGACACTATTGCAAACCATGTATCACATTCTATCACTGAAGTTCACGCATGTTCTCATTATGAGAGACTTCAATTGCCCATACCTAGTTAAACCAGCGACCCCTTTGAAATTTTTTGAGACAAACCTCACTCAGCTTATGGAATCCTATCCACTTTACAACTTTGTGAAGAAGCCAACGAGGTTTGGAGCCAACCAGTTATCGTCGGTTTGGACTTGGTTATAGCAAACTACAAACTAATGGTAGAAACCATTTCCACTTCAACTCCATAACGTCGTAATGATCATGCTGTGTTGACGTTTGACTACATTTTCTATGCACCCGTACCGCGTAATTCTACAGTTAACTCCCATGTTTTTTGACTACACTAAACTTAAAATTTTGGTAAGAGGCTTCCAATGGAGATTTCCCAAAAAGCAGTGTGATCCCTGGTATCTTGGGAAAAATCTACAAATCACCTAACGATAATGGTGAAATTTGTGGCCAGGAGCAAACACAAACTACTCATTTGGTCACAAATCAGTGATTCGGAGTTTAACAAAGAAGTGGATTTCGTGGAGTAATATCTCATGGTATATTATCATCATCATCATCATCATCATCATCATCATTATCATTATAGAGCGTAATAAAGTGAGGCAAACTTCACCGATCGCTTTCAAACTCATATTGCGTACAAGATAATTGATAATGTGTAAGGAGGGCAGGGATTGGACCTATTTTTAGAGACGGGAAAAGAAAGCAAACCTCTAGGGTCAACACACAGAGTAAACAGTTCAACTGTGCATGCATACTATTTTAAGCATTCTGTTCTGTGATAAGAAGTGACAGCAAGCTTGCCATTGCTATCGGTTCGCAAACTTAACCTCCAGTGTCTCTAACCATGCGATTTCGGAGTCTTTTGAACCCCAACCCGGAAGACGAGAGACAACTTTTCTACCTAATCGCTCTGTGCATTTCTTCATAGTAGAGCTTATAAATGATTCCCTTGCAAAAACACATGGCATACCTACTGTCAACTTCGAAACCACTGTACCAATTTGGCGCAAGAAGACACGTTCATGTATCAAGACATGCTGATGCACAAGTTTATATCAAATCCCAAACTGTTGTAAAAACAGAAATTCCACCAAAAAAGTCAAGTCTAGCATTCCAGCGCTAAGATTGGCAGAACGTGTTTCAGTCACAACAAAGGAGGAAGGTGAAATGGTCAAAAGTGAGTGCAATCAAGTGGTCACCCCACATGCACACACCCGACTAAGACTGCCTCCGTTACTTGAGGACACACCATATCAAAAGCTCACTACAACTGATTTTTTCTCAGAAATCATCGCATGGAACCTGGAGTGTTTGAAAAGGAATTCATCTCCGGGGATAGATAACATTCATCCACAACCCAATCAATCAGTCAATCTGGCAATGAAGATAGCTCAATCATCAAGTGAACTATTCCAACAAATGTTCGACAAAACTGTACTCCCGCAAACATGGAAATAAGAAATAACTTCTACAATATATAACCCAGCCAACTAACACCCCGTTACTCTCCCCCCCCCCCAGTATTATCCAAAGTCATGGAATCCATTATTGCACACAATGTGATGAACCAGTTGGAATAATACAGTTTGTTATTACCGGCGAAACGTGAGTTTTATCAAAGACAATCATGTACCACTAACCTGCTTCTGGCACGACAAGAGTGCACAAAGCAGGTGATCAAGGTGATGCGGCGGATGTCGTGTACCTCGACTTCTCCGAAGCATTCTACCGAACGAACCAAAAAATGCTGCTGGTATTGGATTGGATAGAAGAATTACTTCGACAAAGCACCATAGCAGTTCGGGTTTCTGGATCAATTTCTGATCCCACCAGTGCAGCACGAGGAGTCCCACAAAGATCCTTGCTTGGTCCTCAACTTTTTCTAGTTGCCATAAACTACCTAACGGACATTCTTGGGCAACAGACGTTAATGTTTACAGACAATGCAAATATGTGGAAAACAGTGACAAAATGTACGGTCGTATCCCCTAGCCAAAAAACTTGGTTTCTGTATTTACTGGGAGATCGACAACTTCCATATGTCTCGGATGAAAAGAATCTTGGTGTCATTGTTCAAGACGATCTAATTTGTTCTTGAAACTGCTCCAGGGCGTCGTCCACCGTTGTAAGATATGTTAGGTTGCTAATGCCAGTATTTGGTAAATTTGAACCTACTCTGGTTCCACGGTTGTTATCAGTCTACATTTGACCCCACATAGGGTATGCAATTCAAGCGTGGAATTCATGGCTGCAACGCGATCGTAAGGTTCTGGAACGTCCACAAAGAATGGCCATCAAGGGAGTGCATTCCAAGAGTTCTTAGGAAAGAATGGATTCATTGTAGTTGTATTCTACACAGAATGGCCGAATTCGACGGGACCTGGTTTTGATGTATCATTATTTCCCTTGTCTCCCATCAATGTTGATTAGAATACTGGCGTGATTTATTTGTCCTTACAGTGTGCACCATTTGAAATTCTCTAAAACTTTACGTTGTTTCTGCTCCCACAATCGGTTCCTTCAAGCCCAACCTGAATGAAGCTTTGCAAAGTCCTAACTTCGGTCATTCCCAGTAGTGCACGAAAAACGAGAATAAATTGTGATATTCCCTGATATTTCTATGAACCGCGAATCGATTAATCTGTGCTAAACCCTATGGGACAAGAAAAGCAACTGCTCGTATTTCCCATAATAGGACTCGAACTTTGACCTTGAAATCCCACCCCCTCCACTCGTTCCAAATACAAAGTCATCACGTTTTCTATATCTGCCTACCGAAAACTCTTTGCTGTCCTACCTCGTCCGGATTCTGACCGACAAGGAGAGTGTTGTCCTGGGCTTTCTAATACATCTAACAGTTAATTCACATTTTCACACGCTTGATATCCTACGTTTCACCCTCCTATTTTTACTAGTATTCTGAGGGTGGTCTAGATATAACTATATATAACTATATATATAACTCGCTCAAGCTTCAATACAATACAATACAGTGTTCCTCTTCTGCCTGCATGTCAATCGGAGTTAATCCGTCTCTAACGGAGCGTATACGCCATTTCAAGACTGATTTGCTGCACTATCAGACCGAAATGCAAAGCATTCAAGTGAATCCGGAAAACCAGAAGTTTCAATTGCTCCCGAAACACTGTAGTTTTTATCCACATTTGTTTCATACACCTCAATGATTGAGTTGATTGATCGATGTGTTATTCCTCCCACCATTTCTGTGTGGAAAAAGGAGACGAACTTCACTAGTGCTCTAGTTGGCACTTGTGGACCGACGTCGATTCAGGCCCAGGTGATTTGGGTGAGTCTACTAAGCCGATGAATCACAGAAAATTTATTTTACCGCTAATTCCAGTGAATTCCATGTTAGCTACGGGGTGGTAGGTGTAATGATGAAACGTGAAGTATACTGTAGCACCTGGTACATCCAGCGATCTTGCGAGTGGCAGGATATTTCACCGGTTATTCGATCGCATATCAAGTCACTGTAGTCGATAGATGCTTTCATGCTTACCTTCAAGTAACGGATCTTTTAAGAGGTGAGAAAAAGGTTTGCTAACCAAGTTTCGCTTCAATGCTCATCGAAAGCAGGTATGGGTGTCAGCCCAGGAATATTTCAATTTGTAATTTCGAATTCACTTTATCGTTCACGGACTACCTCTATTTGTTTAATAACGAGAATCTATGACAAACTACAATCTTGTCTAGCGATGTTGGGACTCTGGATATTGAATAAAGCTAACCTCTTGTAGAGTAGTAAGCTTGAATTAGCCCATCCAATTGTTAAGAGGCACCAGGCACTCCAGACTAATCCAAGCTTGCTATTCTAAAATTGGTTGAGCCATTCACACACGGTGACGACCGTCGACCGTGTAGCTCAGGGGTATGAATTTGAAGTCCCAACCCGAAAGTTCGCGATTCGAATCCTGATAGGAACAAAAAATGTACACACTGCTGAAGAGTCCCAAACAGGACGAAACAGCTATCCAGGGCTCTTCGTCATCGCAAAGATTCTCATTGCATGCAAAAGCTAGCCTCTGTTACCCCGATTATTTGACCTGTTTATAGTGAGCCGTGATATGATATGGGGCTGTTGGTTTGATCAATCACGGTTCCAAAACGCAAAACTAGCCTCTGTCGGGAACTATCGGTTTGGAACTCTGAAAATGATTGCATAACGATTTGTTACCCTGAAGTACTTGTGTTAATGGTGATACACCAAAAAACGGTGATGGACGACCACGAGTATTGCGCGAAGAGGCAGTCACTCCGGGGTGCCCAAAAAATAAATCTACATTCGGGCACGATCCAACTGCTGTTTGTTACGCCAACGACTGATTTCATGCCATTTTTATTTGCTGACATAATCTGTGCATAATTTGGGGGTGAAGGAAAGTAAGTGGACGCTGGAAATCACCGGTCCAACATTCAGGAAATTTCAGAAACTAGGAACTTGTCCAAATATACCGTTGCCACACACTATGATCTTTCCACTGATTAATGCACCGCAATTTATATCACATTGTTCCGTGGGACAAAGATTTGTTACAGGATGAGAGGAAAGCAAAATTCATTTCCATGACCAGAAATTGTTCACGTACATATTTGCATATTGTCTGGATTCATTATGAGTCGGGGATGACTCTTTTAAGTGTAATGAGACCGATTGTACTTAAGAATTGTTCTACCGGGGAAACTCAATGAGTGGGCTATTTTGTAGGCCGATTCGGGTTGCCTCCGCTGTGGCCAAACTGCCACTCCTAGGCCCGTTAGATCGACGGCCGAAAACCAAATAGATGGGAGGACGGGAGGGAGCGAACCTCATCGGTCTCATTACTACGTGCTTCGAGTCCACACGGTGTCACACAATTGAAAAGAAAAAGATTAAAAGAAATCACTCGGCTATCCAACCCATTCGCATGTTAATTGCAAAAACATTCTGACAAACGTATGCGCACGCGGCCGACGTACAAGTTCCCACAGAAACTATTTTTGGAGTTTCGTTCAGTGTCATTGTCTTGTGGAAGGGGCGCCGAAATATTTTTTTTGCGAGGCATTTACCGTGGAAGCCATGCTACACAGATATCAACCTTAATGAAGTCCTACACACTGCAAACATACATTCAGCTAAAGTTTAGAAAATGACAGCCGATCTGTAACCCGAAATTGATTTCACCTTGATTCTAATTGGTCGGTTCAAGGACGTGAAATGCCTGGTTTATTTGCTATCCGATTTTACATCTACACTAATTAGATTCTCACCTAGGTTTCCAGTGGATTTGTGGGAATATACGGTATGAACATGGACGAATTTAAAAATACGTGATCGAGGAAATACTCGGAAACAACTGACATCANGGAAACAACTGACATCAAGTAGGCTAATACCAGGGACAAGGGAACTGATTGAGCGCGTCATTCATTTTAAATACATAATCTGTTTGTATTTTTCCTGTCCCGAAGTGTTTCAAAAGCATACTTTTCATGGAAATCGCACTATATATGAATTTGAACAGATGATAAAATAGAACATTAGTTTCTATCTGACTCCCGGTTTCTGAAATCGGCACTCTTTTTTTAAACCGGAAATAGTGTGGTCCGATACGATTACTTCACTATCGGATAATCACCTTCATCATCTGATTACTAATCACTAACTGTATTCCCATTAGAAGAACGAGCGTCCAATGTTTTGTCTTCAGGGTATTGCTCATTCCTCCGTAACAGAATGAACAGATTTCAATACGTGCTTCATCAATCCGGATATAATTTACTGATCGAACTGTGTTTTGCGCGGCTGAGATATAGGTAGAACCACAAGGCAATGAGTTATACGCTTCGAAAGATCCAAGGCTAGGTGGCTGGACACATTTCGTCAGGAACTCTCGAGATTGAAGATCACCAAGTACCTAGCTGAAATGGGTCAGTTGGTTATTTGGGACTGGATAGGACAGGACAGGACAGTTCACAGGATTTGAGGCTCAAATCTGTACAGTAGACCAGATTCGCAATTGTTCCATGACAGTCTCTTTGTTGGCCCTTAGGGTTGGGAAGATAGCGTCGTAGAACAGGAACGCTAGTCCTGTTTACTGTCCCTGAAAGCGCAACCGGCTGATCAATCAGAGATCAAGTCAAAGGAGGTCTGAGTCAGAGGCATTGATGAAATCACAATCCTTCGAAAGTTAATGTGCAAGTAAGGATATGATGAAGTTGATTCAGAAACAGTAGAGGAAAGTAAGGATAAAGCGGAAGTAGTAGAAGAGAGAGGTGAAAAAATAGTAAGTAAATAAAACAACAAAACGATGCAACGGTTCGAGAGGGATGACATGGGTTGATTTTGAAGTGTAATATCAAATCTGCGCTCGAGAACTGACTTTCTCTTCGATCAGGCTGAATCAGGAATGACCAAATCCCATGCATCACGAAGCCTCGCTTTGAAATGATCAGCCGTGCTTGCTGAGACCACCCTGTTTGGTAGCCTAATTCAGACACTGACCATTCGTTCAGAGAATATGTTTGCTCTTTCTCTCTCTTCATCACACGAATCCTTACCAGTTTTCGCTGGTGGCCTTTTGGGGCTGGGTTCTCGTTCAGGGAGGAAAGTCACCTACTTGGCTGTGAAAATCCCCTCGTCATATTCAAGATCTAGTTGACATGTTCGTGCTTCTTCCCACTAACTCTTACAAACAGTGCTCATCACGGAGTCAAGGGGGATTTAGGGATTTAACTCAATTTTGGCGTAGGAAAGACAACAATTAGCTAATTCAGTGTCAACCGAATGATGTTCAGTCATACCCTTCAGGTTATTTCAACCCTTCTTATTCACTTCTTTCCCATTTTAAGCCCACCCACCGCTTTGTTATTGTTGTTTTCAGCTTGTTAGACACACTCACGCACTTTCGTCACGTGATCGTTTGACTGTCATCCATTTATCATTATCACACCCCTCCCACCCCCGCAGGAATCAATTTCTAAATAATTGAAGGATTGCAAAATATTCCCAGTGATGTATAAGAACAAAGTGGAAACAGGAAGAAATTGCTTTTTGATACCTCGCTTCAGGCATTTACGTATATAGTTTGATTAATCAGTAGATTAATACATGGCTTAGGCTGAAGTTGAGTGAATGTCTGTGTTTGCAAAATGTTCGGTTGACAACAAGCGATCAGATCACGATAATTGGATTGGGAAAATCTGGGGTGAAAATGTGTGAAGTGGACATGATATGAAAGGTGTTAGCCAAGAATGAATAAAACACGTGTGAAAGTGTTCGATAAAAGGACAGTAAATGAGGAGTGGGCGAGGGGAGAGAATAGAAGTTATCACACATTCTTATGGCCATAGTAACAGCAGTGCCTGAACCGGATTATGTTGCTTGAAGAAATCATGCTTAACTATCTGAAGCAACAGAGCCCCGTTCGATAGAATCTATGTCCAATCATCGTGATCAAAATATCCGTGAACAAAACACCCCAAATAGTCTACTCAGAAAGGCCAAAATTTAATGGAGAAAGATGAATAAGTCGCATTCACTGAAATTTCAACGGTGTTGTCATCAGCGCTGTACAGAGTCAGGCACACAGTTTCGCACCAGTACCCGTGGCCTATCGAAGCGAAATAATATTTCGCCCTTCGAGTTTAATTCCGAAAGAGGTTTTGTATTTTCTTGTTCTGCAGTCACATGATGATAGTAGACCCGATCCGTGTATGTGCATGTGTGTGTGTGTGTGTGTGTGTGCACGCACTTGAGTGTGTACGTTCAAGTATGACCGTGAACAAGGTGCTTGCACTTGTGGATTCGGTGTATGTTTGTGTGTGTATACGGCTCTACTTACACATCAAAACGGTTGACAGAACCCATCTGTCTTGGCAGCTGCGGTTAAATTCAAGACAACAGACACGTGTGAGCTAATCGAAGAATAGTCAGTTCGTTTACCAGTCCGTACCGTAGGGAGGGTGTGTGCGAGCACCGGGTGTGTATATTTATTCAGGTGTTTCGTTCCACTCCCCACCTGAAGCTACTAAATGCACCACGGTTCAATCGGGCGCACCCTAGTACCCCAAAATGTACCACATTTGATTGGTGATTAATATAATTCTTCTTAAATTTCGCAACCGAGTGTTCGAATTCAAACTTAGGAAGACCGAAGATGACCGTATATTTTTTATTTGAACGAACTGGTAAACGAGAGTGTGAATTCCACTTGCCACGTGTAATACATTATTCAATCAATCAATACCCGATTGGTTTTCAAAGATGAAGCAATGAAAGAATTGAATTGCGTTTTAGATCGATTTCGTCACTTAAACAAATGTTTATTGAACGGGTTCTGATAACTGACCATTTCCTTGTGGCGAATCGATTGATTGATCTATTTCCGGGCAGGTGGATTTATTTTGCCGTTGTATGAACTGACTTGACTGGCATTTGCGTTCAGCGTGATTAGTCCGCGTACCGACTAATCGACAGTAACATTTTTACACAATACAAATTATGACCCGGTGTACATGTTATCCTTGTTTTCATTGTATTGTGAGTTGATCGGTCCGGTTGGATAAGGCCTGCCAGTACTTCGAACATGCTCCGTACGGGGAGCATTATTTCTCTGCCTTCCGAAGAAATCCAGCGTTATAAGCACTACGACACATAGTTGGGAGAGAGAAACTGAACTGTAAAATTTTGGAGTAATCCAACATACTAGGTCGACTGAATATGTCATGCATGTCACATCCTTCAGACAGTCCCTTCCGTTCTATAATAAAGTTTACTTCAGTTGCAATCCTGAACGTTTTGTTGGCTTACACTGTGCACATAAATCCGAGCCCGATACCCGAGAGGTAGTCTATCACCAAAGTTGATTACCTATAGACAGACTCGAAACTGGAACTTCAAGGTAAAAAATACATTGATCACCTTTAGTCACTAAAAGTGGCTTTGAAATTAAATACCAACAAAACAGAACATTGGTAATTTCACTTTTGTGTGCATTGGCGTTTGGGTGAATATTTTACCAAAGGAAGGGAACACAATATGCCATCAGCACACGGACTAGGTGTGAATCCGACTAAGAACAACACGCATAATCATCAGCCATAATCCGTTTGATGTCAGTGATTCCCAAAAAAAAGCGAGGGATTGAGAAAAAAACCCCGTGAGCAACGTGAATGCCTACGCATGCGCCCAGGGCAAACGTCTGAGATAAGTGACGGATTTTAGGATTTGTGGAACTGAAAGAAAAGAATTTAACGAGGCCCCTTTCTCTCCCGTTCATCCTAACCCCAACGACATCCAACATCCCCTATGGAAAGTTTGATTTAGGCGAAGGATAATGTGATTTACGAAAGGTAGGGATACTCTATACCTTTGTTAGTTGAAGTTGTCCGAGTATCAACTGAACATTCCCAGGAATCGTTTCGCGGTGTCTTATGATTACAAGTTGCCGGTATTTTCAAATGCAATTGATTTGATAAAATTATCCAACTGCGTTCCGGACTGGTCATTTTAATTGTTTGCTACTCGAACGATGGAATTTCTCATCCTTTTATTTTTTTCTTCATTGTTTTTACTTCCTTTTGGTTGAATATATACAGTCATACACTTTTCCGAAAAGAGAAGCAACCAATCCAAAAGACGACCACACTGCAGAACGGTGATAATTTTAATAGGTTGTGGTAGAGTTCGATCCGACCCGAAAATTTGGTGACCTTCATCACTTTCGATTTCTTCAGGACGGTAATAGACATGTGAACTATGACATGCATGTCGCACGCTAACTGGATGTAAATCTGAGTTCAGATGATACAATTATCGATCGCACTTGATCTTTCGGCATCGGCGAAACATAATTGAATGTGATTGTTTAGGACAGAAGGAGGCACACACTTACAGATGACAGGGGGTACATGAGAAGCAAACGGTCAAGATATGCAACGGGGGTTGGGGAACGTGTGACTGGGGGGGGGGAGAGATCNNNNTCGCAAAATTGTCTCTTGCGCGCTTCAACAAGAGATTGAGGAATCTGTGCGCATTAATGTTTATCCAAATGTCCCTGTGAGGTGTGAACAGTACGTGGCCATAGCAAATCCGATGAGGTTAGCGAGACAGCCTAAAGTGATATTCAGACAACATGATTTGAAAAAATATATGGTTTTCATCTAACCGAATACTTCTACTATAAAACGACAAACAAAGATAAGTTGCAGATAAATAGCAGGTAGTAGTAAATCTGGATTCATCATGTCCCCGTTATCGAAATCGTCAGGATAGAGAGAGAGAGCGCGGGAAAGGTCAAATAGGGCATGATGTTACCATTTCGTAAAATCTCCCCAGTTGCTACAATGCAAATCACCCCGGTATACTGCAAGACAGTTTTGGTGAAAAATAAACAAATTGGAAACAAATAAACAAAAAGATCATTCTGATAGACGAACTCCAAGCCCATAATTTGCAACTTGGCCCATCGTTGACACATTCTTTTTGTCAACGCCGTTGCGACATAAATCATGACCCAGCGAATTACAGGTAATCAAGTTACGTTATCCAACCCTGTTTGTACTATAGTTTCTGATGTCACTGATCAATCTTTTTTGGTGAAACTGAGTCTGGTACTGCTTTGTCTCACCACTAATTTCGCCTTCAGAACCAATGTATTCAGTGTATTTACCGGATTGTTCTACGTTATGGCTGCTGAGAAGTTCACAGATAAAAAATCTATTATTTAGTACTCAATCGTATAAAAATGGAAAATGAAAAACGCTCTGATCAGCTGCTCGGTGGCCAAGTGGNTGGGTAGTATGCTTGTGTTCTGCCCATTAAGTCCCGAGTTCGATCTTCAGTTGGGTCGATGGATTCGCGCACTGCCGATGAGACCCAAACAGGTCGAGACAGCTGTCCAGTGCTTCCTAGCTTTTCAGTTCACGCTTTATTTGTTATATACACGACGAATTCCCAATTGATATTATTTTCTCAGATTCGAAAACTACAGTCTATTCAAAGTCACCCTTAAGCTCAGCACCAAACTTCATCAGTTTTACGAACTTACAGTCAGGCATGAGAAGCTGAAGAGTGTGGTGAAGAGTACAACACATTCGTTAGAGATTTGCCTTGAACACCACGTGCTGCCCCGAGTTGAGCACATGGGCTCGTTATCGTTGGTTCGAGTTCCGGTTTTGGCGCAGAGAAGTAACAACCGGAACGAATAAACTCATGGAACTCATGGAATCCAAAATTAGAAAGATGAAATTCTTTATGCGATATATCGACGATATATTTTGTATAACTCACAAAGAGAAGGGCCTAACCCACATGACGCAAACACTAACCGAGGCTCACAAGGTTTACCCTGGAAGCAGAGAAATATAACAGACTAGCATCCCTTGATGTAGCTCTGCGTGGGAAAACCGATGGGCTGCTTGAAATAAGGGTGTACAGAAAAGAAACATGGATCGGACAGTACGCCAACTTTAATAGTTTCGTGCCACTTGGACAAAAGAGAAACGTTATTCCGTGCCTTGTCTTGCTTGCACGATAGATATGCTCCAAATCCATATTCGCCGATGAAATTAATCAGACTGAAAAAATTCTAGGGGGAAACGGATATCGTGAAACGTTCATCGAGAGAAACCTAGAGGAAAAACTGAAATACGAGTCCGTTCACGACGCTCCCAAGATTAAGCTGTTTATTGAACTGCCGTTCAAAGGAGACGATCTGTCTGATATAATCAGGAGATGAGCTCTAGTGAGATCAAAACTGCAATCTAGCAGTGCTTCCTCAGCATACGGTTGACTGAATAAAACGAGGCTTGTGACGGGTGATCAGGCTGAGCCAATGCGTAAATCAGCACCGCAATAGGAGGGTTGCCCCAAACTGAGAGAAAAAGTATCACAATTCAAATTTGTGCATTGTTGGCGGATAGCAATTTTGTGTTATTTCTCTCATGATGTTCTATTTATACACAGGCATATGGTTTGTTGTTCGTAGAGTGCATAACGGATGAGCGTAGAATGGCATGTATCCCTCGACAAGTATGCCATCAATCTGTCAATAGTTTTGCACTTGATGGCCTGTAATCAGCTGATAATCTAAGCCTGAAGACGGCTAGTACCCACAAAATGAACGCGGAAAACTACAGATATACGTAGATAAATAGTTAAATAACTTGGCGCTGTTTTTAACTGTAACCCCACATGGTTTGACCACGTTATTGACATTTTTCTGAAGGTCAGGAGGCTTACGTTTTATGTTTTACGTCTTAAATCATCTATCCTAAATTATTGATTAAGGATTTTTTTTCTTTGCGTGCGTTTTACCTCACTGGCTTTATGGGTCCCCTGTTATCTTCTCTGATCTTTTAATAAGGATCTTAAACTCATTTCTCGATCCCTCAAATAGCTTTCAGTTTGTAGTCTCAAACCACAGGAACGTCTGGTACAGTACGCTAAACTCAATCAATCATAAACACCCGGGTACGCCATTGGATTATGATATTGATTTCTGTTTTCCCGTCATTTTATTGTTGTATTATGATGTTTTCCCACTTTTTGTTGACACGCTGTGGTTATTTGGTTGCTGAATATCCACCTCTCAAGGTGTATAAGGCGATTCCTTGAAATGAATTAACTATAACACTCGATTCTGGGTGGTTGAGGTGCATAGTACAATTTTGGTTAGCATGAACTGGCGATTTAAATCAAAATATCGGAATCCACTAAGGATTGAGTTTACCGAACTATTTTGTAGTAGTTCTGTGCAATCCCTCGAAAATTCGTGAATAATTTGTCGGATGCCCTGACGTATCGTCCATCACAAGAGAACACGACGGAATTCCTTTGGTTTCGATCGGGAAAAAGCTCTTGTCTGTCATTTCTGTTTGATTTTGAAATTTAGCGTCAGTGGCGGATAGAATTTGAACACCGCCGCGAGTATGATCGCGTTCTCTTGTTTGTGTGACTTACAACCGAAGCCACCACTCATTCTACGCGAAATGTGGCTCGAATTGTCAGACATCCACATAACAAACTGGCTGATTTAAAGCGTTGCTTGATTGCATGTATTGTTGTCCGTGAATGTTGATGCGGCTCCACAAACGACGATGGTTCACAGTTCTGGTCCGCTCAGAGTTGTACCGCTCTGAGTATGACCACTGAAATCATAGTTCGCAGTAGAGACGGGATGACAGCAGTGATTGTGCCAGGAAACATTCCTTCAAGATTCACATGTTACACCCAACAGAACAAGCTACTGGAAGTATGTTTGTCAGGTACCTACCCAAGAAACATCTATTCTGTCTCATAACCCAGTTGTTAGACTTACGGAAAACCTAATTAGAAGTTTCTTGGTTGATTTTGTGGCGGGTCAAGTTAACAGGTGAGATTGGTAAACACAAGCAAGGTAAAATTTTGCGTGCTCAAGGGAGTTCTCATCCCATGGAGGTTACTGAACTTTTCATAATTTAAACGCAAGAATCCAATCTACCAAACAACGATTTATTATTCTCATTTATTAGAAATTGTAGGAGGTCCAGGATGCACAAACAGCATTTAATACACTGTAGAATGGTCACTTTTCATCGATCAGAACGGATCCAAACGCTTGCGCTATCACTATAATCGCCCTTTTGACCTCTGTCACCGAGACGAAAAAAAACGCTTGCTTCATGCTGTGCATCTCCCGTGGCTTTTACCAACATGAAGACAAGCATCTACGACACTGTATGTCATGTCATGTGACCCGTTAGACATCGATGTTGTTTTAATCTGATCCCATTTCTTGGGTGATACAAAGTTTGTCATTGCCAGTTAATGCTTCCCAATTTAAGTGAAATTCAAGTGACAATTTTACCATATTCAATTCGCATTCCCAATTGTACCAATTATCTCCAAATCACCAAGGAAACGGTGAATGTTTGGGTTCATCAGAGTTGTGCCTAACAACCTGCTAATTCCGATGCGTGTGTGTGTGTGTGTGTGTATGGGGAGCGAGGGAGAGGTCGACCATTAGCCGATACTTAGGGTGGAGCCATAAAAATAGGGAGAGAGATTGACAAAGTAGTTTTTCCAAACAAACTTTTGAACTTCAAGAAATGTATGATAAATTTAGGGGAAAATTTCAAACACCGCAAAACATGGGAGTAACAGTTTATGGATATTTTCTTTATGCTGTAGAACACAAAGTGTAAGCAGCTAAAAGACAAAAAATCATAATTTCTTACAGGTTTCACTAACAATCAAAATGTTTTTCGGTGTGCCCCGGGATAATCGCATCGAATGGTAAAAAGTGGACAGGATTAACGATTGAGCGAATTTGTCGGAAGGATAAAGTACTTTTGAAAAGTACAAGTAGTTTACAGAACCATAATTGGACACATTTTATTCACCCAGTATTTATTGAAATACTGTTTTAGAATGTGGTCTGCGAACGGACTAAATGTGTCTGTATGGAAATGGGGTCATTTAAATTCGGAAAACATTCTCAGATGAACGCTTCTAGAGCAACTCGTTTGAACATCACGTGACCACCACGGGATGGGTCCATTTAATGAAGTGAAAAAAACCAGTTCATGTTGATGCTAACATTCTTCCTGCTTCTTTGCAATGAGCATATATATTCAGGTAAACTATTTCCAGGAAGATTCTGGAACCGTAAAGCACGAAAAAGTCCGATGCTAATGGTGAAATCGAAACCCAATCTTCGTGTTTCTATAATGGCCACTTTAACCATTGCCTAGTCCACGTGACAGGCATGAAAGAAACCTTTAGTTGACCTAATAATTTAGCCTTTTCACACGTGTAATTCAATAAATATGCGATTTTCTCAAATACTGCGTGGACATGCTTGATATAGGGGAAGGCAACTTGGAGTCAGTATTCAATGACTACTGAAAATGAAGGGATGAATCAACGTATCATTTTACGCATGGTGTACCCTTTCCAAGCAATAAAGCTTACATTTTAGTCACGCTCACATTGAAAAGAATGAATTGTGAGGAAGTGTGTATCTTCAGATTCCGAATAATCACTTTTTGCGTAAATAAACTTGTCAAAGTAAGTACGGTTTGTTCAAAGACTAAATGGTTTCCGTTCAATACGTTTTTTGATGTTAGCTTGCATCGGCATTCGTCTATTTTCCCTGCAATGATCGTTGACATACATCAAACTACACGATAGTTGTCTAGCGATAAAAGAACTCATCAATAAACGATTTTGAGCAAAAAGATCAAGCTCACCGATTGAGCGATTGGAAGTCTAAGAACGTTCAGTAAAAAATAGTTCTTTTTCTTCAATAAGCAGTGAGCGGAGCCCCGTAGGAGTCTCTTCTCTGCAGCTCGGCGCCACCATCTCCCAAGGAAGTTTTCTCATCGAAGCTTGAACTGTTCGCCATTTGTTTTCTCCGCCACATCATCCCTTACCATATTCCACACGTTGGTTCCCCGCCGAGGTAGGCGGTAAACCAACGGAAGTGCGACCACGTGCTGTTGTGTCAGGGTTAGTGCGTATCCCCATCGCAGCAATTTGTTACCACTTTCTCAGTGTGTTCAGGGAACCTCAATTCAACTTCATTACTGATTAGGCTACCGATACAAGTCAAGTCAAGTCAAGTATTTGCTTTATATACCCCGAAAGATGGATTCAGCAGTCACATTGTCAACTAACAATTATCGAATAAAATTGTAGCAGAATTATCGTAAGCAAGGAAAAAAGAAAACAGCTTACGATATGAGTGAGTTAAGTTCCGAGGCAAAACTTTCTGGACTGACAAGGAAACGGGCAAGATAGGGCATCAAAGAAGACTGATAGGTGGGGTCGTACGAGTAAATATACAATTATAGCGGGACCGTGTGGAAAAGGAGGACACGCTTAATAAGATCTAGATATAACGAATGTGAAGGGTTGTCTATGACTTTTGTTGATAACGAAAAACATGACTTTTTATGTTGTGAAAGGATGAAGTGACAGAGAGTTTCACGGGAAATCCCGCTACTTCTTGATAAATGTGTTAATGATTTGGAAAGCAATTTAAAGTCGTTCTTGAGCAACCCGGGAAGGATTACGGGGGATCCGTACAACCATAGGGGCAAAACACGAACAAAATAAAAACGTTGAATGAAGAAGCGATCGGCGGATAGTGTTTTCAATCGTAAGACACAAAATGATAGTTTCCCGACCATTCCAAATACAGAACTAACTTAATCAGACCAGCATAAGTCGGTTTATTAACACACCAAGATACTTGACATTTGGGGGTTGGACAATAGTATCATCGCGTACGACTAACGTGGGACAGGATTCCAGGAGATTAGCATAATGATATCCTCTGTCAAATGAGAACAGCATAAATACGCATTTAGCGGTATCGAGAGTGAAGTTTTGCTCAGTGGATCACTCAGCAAGGTTAGTAAGGCCAAGTTGAAGGGTGAAGGTGACAGATACATCATGATGGGCTATTCCGCCCACAACATCGTCCGCATATTTAATGAGCAGGGAATTTTGAAAAGTAGGCATGGATGAAATATAAGTGTAAAAGAAAAACGGGGATAGAATGGCGCCTAATGTAAAAAATTGGGAAGCAGGAGGAGCGATCAAGGTGACGTGTGAACTGTGATCGATTTCTGAAATAGCTAGTGCGTACTACGTTATGGTTTGCGATATTCCATTTGAAGACAAAATATTTAACAGCATGGACCTGTCAACACAATTGAACGCATCACTGTAATCCAAGAAACAAATTCGGACAGCTTTCTTGTATCCATCAAGTGCTGACAGAATATAATGCACCAGAGAAGCTAGGGCATCTGGTGTGGAGCGAGAGAGGCGGTAAGCAAATTGGTTTTGATCCTGCAAATTCAGCTGAAATGACATTCCTTGAAGGAGAAACTTCTCGAAAAGCTTCAACACAACAGACGTACATACAATGGGACGAAATTGTGAGGTGCCTCTTTTAGGCACTGGAGTGATGGAAGCAGATTTCTAACAATCCAGTAAAATTCTGTTTTCCAAACACTGGTTAAACAGAGCTGTGAACACTGGCGAAAGTGTGTGAGCGCACTGCCTAAGGATGGGAGCTTCCAACCTATCGGGACCGGGTGATTTATTCGGTTTTAGTGTCATCAACTCTTTCAGAACATCCTGATGTCGAATAGTGAAGGGTTCTGTATTGCAGGGGTCGATGTTAGCGGTGGTGATGATTGTCCCCGTCCCTCTATGTTGTTGGTACTTTTGTTAAATGTTCTATTTAGTTCCTCAACGTATATTGATGTTCGAGACACGACTGAGGGTTGCTTGATGGTGTCTCAGATTTTCCGGCAGGTGTTGTTGTGCAGGAGTGTGCGCGTGTAAATGCCGTTCAGTAGATGGTAGCTCAACTTTGATAGAAAGAGATAAGAGTTTCACTCTTTGACGATCGTTGCTTTTGTATGCTCTTTCCTTGCTTCGACGCAACTGTTTTAGATGGGGAGACGCGATGCGGTCACACCGAAGGTATAGCGTCTGCCAGGGGCATTATATATCGTAACAGAAGTTTAGATACTGTGTAAGGCGATCATAGTAAATGGTAGAATTAGGATTATCACACACACAGAAGTTAGTCTGAGAGACCATCACATTGAGCTTCTCTAGGTTCTCTTGGCCACGTTGACGTTTTCTTCTCTTTTATGTCACGGATTTTTGTGAACGAAATGTGATTGACCTAGCTGTACACTTTTGAGAAAACTTTAACAACGGTATGGCCAGAAGACCCAAGAGGGAGGCGGGAAAATGCGGAAAAAGTGTTGATATTATTTACAAAAGCTTGTCTAAATGAACATTTAGTCTTGTTGGGAACTCACTATGTTTGCCAAACCCAGAACAGACAAGAATGAGATATCAGTACGAATAAAATCACCACAGATGATACACAGCGAGAAATCAAGATAACTCAACAAAGCTCTGGAAATGGTATCTGAAAAATGAAGAAGTTCCTCTGAGAGACAAGAAGGAGAAATATAAGTGTTAACTAAGACAATCGCCCGATAGTTGCTGAGGTGCTTTTGCTTGCATTCATATAGGGAGGCACATACGTGACCAGTTGAGTGAGCAAATGTTTGCTTCACATTCTTGCACCGATTGTTGTTGATACAGGTCACCAGGCCTCCGCCACGCTTCTGATACGCTACCGAACGATCGACTCGCTGTCCAGTGTAGCCATCGCTTTCAGTAATCTGTTGATCGATTTCCCTATTTAACCAGGTCTCTTGTAATACAACTTAGCCTGAGTTAGAATATTCCATATGACGCACAAGGTCAAATGTATCTGGTAATTTTCCAAGCAGCGAACGGACGTTGTTGCTGATAATGATGAGTATACAGATTTGTGACAAGCTCATGATCACATATAGTTTACGTGACGGAGTTTGTGTGTCATTGACTACAAGGAGTCGTGAGCATCTGATTCATCTCTGGTTGGGACTGATCAGGAGTGCATACTTTGTTTGTTTCCTCTTGCTTGGACACGAACGGAGAAAGTTCGAACCAAAATGTTGGAACAGTTACACCTGGAACTCGTACTCACATGAGATGAACGGTTTGTTCTGTGTTGCGCAGGGAAACCTCACAGAACGCGAGATAACGTTTGGAAACTTGTGTTGCATCAACGATGTTTAACTATAATTAAACCAACTTCCATTTTCTTGCCATATAACCGAGTAATAAACTCATATAATTAATTCCTCGTGCAAATGAGGAGTGAACTAAACAACTAGGAAGTACTGGACAGCTGTTTCGACCTGGTCGGATCCCATCAACCGCGCTCAAAGCTACCGACACAGATGGGGATAGAACCCTCATAGATAGAACGCAGGAATACCCACCACTCACTCGGCTACTGCACAGCTGATGAGAACGTTTTTCATTTGGAATATACACGATATGGCCCAACCCATCTTTACCAGCATGCTGCGGGTATCGAATCTCGCTCATCTCAGCTCTACCCTCCGGGGTTATGATTCGGTTGGAAACGTTTACAACCTGACTGTTTATTGTATGCCAGTAATAAACTTACTGACATTGAAATTTTCGGGTGTATATTATGCCCGTAAATATGGGCCCAATTTTTCTGACCAAACGGACACCGTTCTAGCATATGAGGGATGCCGTCTTGCTGTTTATTGCACTCTCATGTAGTGCTTAATGTTGCACTGAATCAGGAATCTTATACCAATGTGGTCAAGTATATTTCCACTGGAATCCGCTGGAATAAAACAAAATTAATTTCTGATCGCTGGTCGCATAGTTGTGCTCTACGGTACCCATAACAGTCCGGTTTTAGGACTTTTCAAATGAACTTCACTCTCCGCGTCAAGTATGGTCAAAGTCAAAGTCATAGTTTTATTATGGGAATTACTTACAAGCTCATGCTTCTCTTGTCCCCATAAGATGTTTACACAATTGAATCCTTTCTCGGCCAAAACGTCACACAATTCCAGGTAGGAGATTTTAGAGAATATAGGCTTCAATGAATTGGCGTTTGCTTTAATGGTATAGGAATGTGAGGTGTAAAAAATTTTCATCGAGTCTCCGTTTGGAAGATTCAATTGTTGATGCACAAACGACGTGAAATGAAAGAGTGTTTCAAGGGCTGCATAAACTGACTGCAAAAGAATGGCGCCGGCATTCCAGTCGACAGTTTGGAATCATTAACTTGAAACGGCGTCCTCTAAGGTGTATCTTATTCGATAACATGAGCAGCTGCCGACATGGATGGTTTGTGTTCTACAGTATTTGATACGTCAAAATCAAACCTCCCGGAATTCGTCGGTACCGAACAGAATATAGTCTCAATGAGTGAGACAATGCAATCCCTTGACCATCTTGGTGGCCCACTTTGAGGGCGCTCAAGCATCTTGCGATCACGTTCCAACCATGGGCTCCAAGCTTGTGAACGGTCGAACTTACACTGATGGCAAATGTGGGAACAGTGCTCATTCAAACCGACCAAAGACTAGCCTAAGTAAGTCTACATTCTTCACGGTAGCTAAAGAAGCCTTACCACAGTTGATCGAGCAGCTTAAATTCTCCTGAGGAACAATACCGGTCTTTTTGGCCTGAAGTATGTGGTAGCTGCTGATTTCTGAGGTTATACGAGAATCCTATCTTATGGCATGGGGATAGGACATTACATTGAGAAACATTGAATTCGACGTAGTTCTTATTTGGCCATTGATAAGCTGCGTTAAGTGATTCTTGAAGTGTTAGAGAGCCCTCGGGTTCTGTTACTGTATTCCAGATTTTGGTATCGTCTGCAAATAGTATTGTTTTTCAACCTAACACTTTCGGTAGGTAATTTGTAAATGCGAGTACGGACCGTTGTGGAACACTGCTGGTGGCATTTATAAATCCAGAAATGGAATCAAAAACAAACTGATAAGGTCTGTTGTTGGAGAACTGCTCTAATTCATTCAAACACGAAATTTCGAATGCCGTAGCTGTAGAGCTTCTATAACAAGATTTGGTGATTCACACGAATAAATGCTTTCGAGAAGTCAAGATAAATCACACCCACCGAATCCCCTTTGTTGACTGTTCTGGTTCATTCATCTCGAACAAGAAGTGGGTTGGTGGAGCAGGATCTCTTTCGCCTGAATCCATGTTGAGCTTTCGAAAGAATGTCGTATTGCTCGAGGTTTTCCATCAGAGAATTTGCCACAATTGACTCCATGAATTTCAAGTCCAGTCAAGAAATGGCTATATAGACCTCAAGAGGTGGATATTCAGTAACCAAATAATCACAGTACGTCAACAAAAAGTGGCAAAAAACAATATAATACAGTAATTAAAGGACTGCAAAGGAAAAAGGAAAAAGGACAGTAACATCGAAAGCCAATGGCGTACCCGGGTGTTTATGATTGATTTAGTTTAGCATATTGCGCATATTTCCTGCAACCAGTTCATGGTTTGTTAGAAATCCGGCGAGATACGGGACAATAGACAGCCTGTTTGCTTCAGTGCGTGTCTTTCTAAGTTTCTGAGTGGAACGGGTGGATGAGTGAGAAAGACACTAAGGGCGGATGGGAAATATCAGATAAAATCTTGTCGAAGAATGCTTTACAGGACTTGATGTGATGTGTCATCACATACTGCACCAGATGTTCCCGTGGTTTGAAACTACAAACCGACAGAAACTTGAGGGATCGGGAAGTGAGTTTGAGATCCTTGTTAAAAAGATCAGGGAAGATAACAGTGGGAGCATAAAGCCAGTGAGGTAAAACGCACGCAAAAACAACACGCCTTGTGAGATAGTTTGGAATGGAATGTGATTTTCGACGCTAAAACATAGAAACGTGAGCCTCCTGATCTTCAGAGAAATGTCATTAACGTGGTCAGAGGTCATGTGAGGTTACGGTTAAAAATAACCACAAGATATTTGAAAGACGGTCGTCGTTCCATCTGGTCACTATGAATAGATAACGGCGGGCTGACATTTGATAATTCATCATACATTTACTCTTTCAAAAAGGAAAAAAAATTACATCATTATATTTTTTGGGGTTCGGGCAGAGGTTCCTTTGTTGAGATCACTCAACTGTGTCCGACACGTCTTCTTTTAAAGTAGTTTGAAATGATGAGTTGGGGTAGGGCAGTCCGAATATTATGTTATCTGCATACTTAACGACAACGGAAGAATTGCTAACAGGCGTACAGGAAATGTAAGCACAAAATAGAAGAAATAGCAACTTACAGTACGCACTTTGAAGAGGCCAACAATGAAGATATACGACCTTTGTAGCTTGTGAGCTGCTGACGGTTGGAGAAATAGTTGGCCAAGAGTTCCATCGTATAAGGTTGAACTCCGCCCGAAGAGAGGGTATTTAACAAAGTTTGTCGATCAATTGTGTCGAAAGCATCACTTTTTTCAAGAAAACATATGCGCACAGCCTTGCTTTTCTTATCCAGATTGGATAAAACTAAATAGGACAGATAAGCAAAGGTATTCAGGGTACCGCGGGAATGGGTGTATGCCAACTGGTTCGGGTCACCAACATTGAATTGTGCGGACAGGGTCTTAAGGAGGAGCCTTTCGAACACCTTCAAGACAACTGAGGTGCCGGTAATGGAACGGAATTTTGAGGATCTTTTCTTCAGTACGGGGGTGATAGAGGCTATTCTCCAGCAGTCGGGTATACATTTATGCGACATAAATCATTGAAAAGTTCATTCAGTGCAGGGGAAAGGAGGACAACACATTCTTTCAAGACAGCGGGTGAGACTCCGTCGGGGCCGCAGGACTTGCGACGATTTAATAGAGCCAATTCTTGATAACTATCGACAGGTGCAACACTGGAGACGGTATCAGTGGTGTTTGTTTCATGTCCATTAGGTAGAGCAGTGAGAGCCGTTCCACTGTTGATGAAACTCTGGTTCAGACCATCTATCTTCACCGCAGCATGTGAGCGGTGTGAGGATTTGATGCCAGAAATCCGC
>UZAN01042311.1:14386-38780 GCA_900618425.1 Echinostoma caproni
CTCCGTTTTTGCTGGTTGGCATACCGGTTTCAGAATCCGATAGGATAACCAGAGGGTTATCGTAGTGAAGTCATATGGGAAGAGAGTAGAATTACATGTTGCGACCGTGCACTTGACTCATTGAGGCCGCAACATCAGAAGAAAAGACTTATTATTCTTGTCGGAAAAGCTCCTCTTAACGGAGAGCGTTTTTCGAATCCAGCTAATACCGAAAATAAATAAACACACGTATTACACTTACCGGTGGTTTTTGGATAGCACACAAAATTTAAGCCGTCGCTATTGACAGCAGTATCATCTCCCGATTGTATCAGTTTCCATATTCCGTGTGTGGAAACTGTTCTACGTTTAGGCCGCAGAATTTGAAATGGACCCAAAAATTATTCTTCTGGCCATTCACCCTTAGCTCAAATCTCCGACTGAGTACGTCAGAAATGTGTAGTTAGTAAGTGAATAACACATAAGCGTCACGGCAGTACAGAACGTTACTTCTATCTAAAGGAAACAAGGAAAATCCAAATATGCAGAATAATTTTACTCAGACAGAACACACATTCATTTTGATATGATTTCTTCATTGAACTTCCATTGCTTGCTCATCCGATTTTACACGAATTGTCAACTACGGCATAGTAGTAGTTGTGATGGATAGCAGTATTAAATCCTACAGGTGAAAATGACACTGGAAAAAGTAAATAAATCATCTGGATTTAGAAAATGACCGTCAAAATCATCTTCTATAAGCGCACCTTTTAACAGATAGACCTTTGGGTGTTAATGTGCAATATTTCGTCAATCGATTGGCACGTGTGTGTAAGGACCCTGTCTACTCGAGGCCACGAGGCAACTCGACGGTTGCACAAAACGTCGGACGTATGGCAAAAGTGGACCACAATCCAACTACCCACTAAACAATCGTTCGAAAAGCAAACGTGCGAGACGGTTTGTGAAGAATAGCACTTTTCTTAACTATTTGCATAAACAAATAAGATGTTTCGAAAATGAATTCACATCGTTTGCTACCTCTCAACTTTGATTAAAGAAAACGTGACGGCCGGCGTGATTTTCCAACTACCATTTCAGGGTAACCAAGTGACACATTGATGCTCAACTAGTAATATAACCTATGAGTTTTCACATCCTCACCAAAATAAAAATTCATGGACTTGCTGCTTTGCATTCCTTTTTCAAAGCCAATGAAACCTCTAGTGTTTTTGACCGAAACAGTAAACGGAAAGCAGGCTGGTCGAAGTACAAGGACTATTCCTCGAGATATGTCCTGATGTTCTCATCTGCACGATTCATCATCTTCTGTTAGATTTCTCACGAGGGAAGATGGTCATTCGTAACCGCTAATTTACTGGCTCCAGTGAGCTACTCATCCAGTAAAATCTGGTATATTTTGTCGGTGATTTTCGTCAGTGGTTCATAGTTTATTCCGGTCTATGATGATCACTCCTCACAAAACAGCGAATCCATCCTCGTATTTAATGACCCGTGAAATTCATGAACTTCGCTTTCCAGATCTCCATATTTCCATGAAACAACAAAATAAACTGGATTGATAATGCATGTTATCACCTTAGTAGGAATGCCCTTGGCCGCTTAAATTATTCGGTTGACCAACATTCACCGCACTTCATACCACTGCAAAGAGATTAACGAATTCTACGGAAGAGGTGAAAGCCCGTATTCAGAAATGATAGAATTTATTTTTGACCATTTTGTGCTCTTTTCTTGCTTTGCCTTTTCGCTCATTTGTGTATCTCTATTTGTAATTGAAAACAAGCATGTCTAGTTCCAAGCATCGAAACTTATGCAAATAAAAAAATTTAAAAAACAAAACAATCCGAGATATACCGTGTTATGCTTTCTATGATCCCTGTCCGCTGCATTCCACATTCCTGCAGTGTACATTGACGGTCGATGGGTGCGCCGTTACTATCGTGACTGTGCGGTGACCGGAGAGATTGGTCTGGAAGATGGGCGTTGGTGTCTGGATCGGTCCGGGGTTTATCGAGTCAAAGTGCGCTACTGTAATTGTAACAACAAAAATGGCTGCAATCTGTCCAGCACAATGACCGTGTCGTTTGTTTTACTTGTTCTCATGCAATCGGTTGTGTTGTTATTGCGGGAAACACGCGGTGAACTGTCGGATCGATGACTCAGTGAATGACTCACTCCATTCCCAGAGAGATAACCTGTCTATGCTGATATTGCGGAAAATCAAAGTAACACGTGCCTAGATCGCATTCACTTAGGAAGACTAATTTCCCATGTACAGTCAATCCATTCCTCCCCCCTCCGTCCCCGTCCCCCGGTCGTGGGAAAACACCATGCATCATTCGTATATCTGGAATGCTGTTTTGCAAAAATGTATGCCTTTTTAGTGATATTTCTTGCCTGATTTCTTTTTCATATAAAAGTGAATCCTGAATTATTTGGTGATCTTTCTTTTGTTGTTTCTTAAACCCCAACTTGGATCAAAAGGTGTTTTGACGTTTTCTTTGTTTTGTGTTCTAAGATGCATTTTGTGTGTTTTTCGCTCACGTGAAAATCAGTTTGCATTTTTTCGGTTTAAAAAAAGGATTTCAAGACCCTCAACAGATGCAGAACGATTTAAACGGACAATAAACACTAATTCAATATCTGTGCCCTCTGGAAAACATAATTTCATGTATTATTGATCAAATAACTGTTGGCAGGTTTCCTTCAGTGGTGTTTATTTTGTGATAAATGAGCGATTTACACACGTGGATAGCAACTTTTTCATATCATTTCAAAGCCGTCAATGATACTCCCTTTTCTTGCGGATTCACATGTGGAGTTCACTAACACTACGGAAAATATCACTCTTCTTAAGTTTGCAATAAACGACGACATTGCATTATTCGGCTCATGCATTGTGTTGCATCGAAATAGTTGACTCCGCATTCCTATGGTAAATTTATACTGAGTCAGAACTATTTAACAAGTCCCAAACAGCTCATTGCAAGCAGAATCCATTCCAGGGAATCGCAGTATATATCAAACACCATTGTTTTTGGAAGAAAGAGTGCATGCGACAGCTCATTTAGGGCTAACTTCACCTGGAGATCAGATGCGGAGTCTACAATAATCGCCATTGTCTTTTCTTTAATCCGATTTTCGAGATCACTTAGGGTCTGGGGATGAGTCACAGCAGCTTAAGTGCCTGCACAAATTGTACTTGGAAAAATAGAGGGGTTTTGTACAAACGAAATCTTACGGCTTCCGCTGTGGCCCTGTAATACGAACGTATTCCGGGTTCAAGCACCGCAGTGGAATGAACACAGATGTGCGTATTCTCGCAGCTGGAGCTGATGGTACAAGGCTTTGGGGGCGAAAAACGACATAGAGGGAACAGTAATAGTGTAGCGAGACGACAGGGACACGGGGTGGTGAGGAAACACCGATAAACGGGTCCTCCGTGGGTCGGGTTTATGGATAGACCCGCAAGGCAAAACAAATAAACCGCCATGAACCTAAAAGGTCCAGTGAGATACAAGTGCTCACGATAAAATATTACTGGCGCGGTTGCCAAGAGTTACACCAAGTATGTGACTGCTTACCTGCCTTGACAGTCTACCGCACACCCTATACAGTATTTGGAATACTTCAGTTAGAGTTTGTGGGCTGCTTTTCCTGTGATAAGTATGCTGTATTGAACTTCATTGCAAATTCCCTGGATTGTAGATATCCACCTTCATTTGAGTGGAAAAGCTATATCCCTGTAGCTCAAGTTCAAATATAACCGTTCCCTTAGTAACCGTTGGTGACCCATATTTAGAGGAATGTGATTCGATGCCGCAGTGATTTGTTAACCTGCCTTCCGTTCACTCTCGCGCGAACTCTGTTTAANCTGTTTAAAAACGTTCATCTTATTGTCCGCAAAAGTCTAAAATAAAAAGTTAATATCAGCTTACTTTTATCAATCTGCGGCAGCATACTTTTTAAAGGAGAATTGTTCAAACACTCACATTAACTTGGGATACATCCATTGACCAATGGTTTGAAATACTCTACGAGTTTGCGCAAGGTGGTCTAACGTGGACAATCAATTCAGAATAAATTTTCGAATAAAAACTTAAATTTAGCACGCATAGTCACCTATTTAGACCGCTTCTTTAAGGTTCTATGTTATGATTAAATGTTTTACGCGTAAAGTGCCTTTCTGTTTTCATACCACATGATGTTGAAATTTTACTTCATCAGTTTTATACACAATCCAAACGATTTCTCTTCCACCGTTTTCAAATCGAATGCACTCTAATTTTGAGACTAGTAGATCGTGTCTCTAGGCTCCATCATTGATATCACATATATTTACCAATAAGCTAAAGGATAAATTATTTGGTGTAATAATAACTCTTGAGAATATTTCATCTTTTTAATCGAATTTACAACTAGTATATACGTTAGGAATTTCGTAGAGCATCGCAACTAATGCATTTTCACCGGAAACCTGACATGCTGGTGTCACAATGGGATCCGTCCCTTGGGTTACCCTATTTGGTCATCGACAGCTTGATTACATTTCACATTGCACAATATAGCCGTCACCAATAGTTGGATGTATCGCAGTGCACGAGTCAGTATCGGACTGTCAGATGTTTTAATCAGCAGTGAGTGCAACGGAGATACATCCACTGTGCATAAGCCCACATTTGTGAAATATTTTCATCACTTTTCAAAAAGTAAATGAAACTTTGATTATGTTTTCCAGAGAACATTGAGAATTCAAAAAGGCAAGAATATCACTGACATAACTTGCAATAAACTGCATTATCATCGCGATTTGATGAAGACATTGATCTGGGTTGTATGCAGAGGTGTTTTTCCACAAAACGAATTTTGCTACTCACGAGTAGTCATCTATGAATAAGAAACTCAGAGTTGACACTCCGTTTCAGTCAGCTAACAAGATAAACTAGGCCTAGGTGAATATTTTTCTGTCTAGTAAATGCATACTGACAAAGACTAATATCTGAAAAGTAATACTATGGATTCGGTTTCAAAAATGACTGGACTATGCTTATTAGCCATACTGAATTATTTGCTTTAGGATTCATTTTTTCAGAAAAAAAAGTATCTTATCACTTTCAAGTTTAACTCACAGTTACTTGTGAGTAGTAGTGTGTGCGGGATTTGAACTCCGGACAGGACGGTGGATATGCACTACTGATGAGCTCTAATAAGAGCGAACCTCGAGTCTAGTGCTTCCGTGTGCATGGTTGAATCGATGAACTGAGGATTGTGCGTAAAGGTCAAGTCCGAAGGATAGTCAGCTCAAAATATCTTATCACTGTATACAATGTCCAGCATTTTCAAATCAGAACATTAGTTTGGCCATGAAATTTTTAGTCGATTTCTTCAATTGATGAGTAGGTGTTAGGCGTACTTTCCAGATTAGGGTTCCTGCTCACCGTTAATTTGTTCGTTGTGAACGGCCCATGGAGACATCTTCGTATTGACAAAAGAAATTTGATCGAAGGTTGGAATGAATCGATCCGAAGTTAAAAGATGAATGAAGACAAAAATAATGTTTGATATTTTAATCTATTGAAGTACGAAGGAAGCCATACTATTATCGCTAATCCGTCTTAAGTGAAAGTGAACTGAAGGCGTTATCAGAATGATTTTGAATTTCACGTTCATCAGAAGAAACGACTCAAGAACAACAAATTTCAATGTCTACCAATTATGTTGTTTTTAAATGTTGTTTCTGTGCCAATGGAAATTCGGAGAGTGAGCCACGTTCTGGTCAATCAAAATAAGACACAAGCGATTAGGCAATTTCCTCTTGCATCGTAAATAGTATAGTAGTTGACTATTGGGTAAACTATTGTTCACTAGGGATTAATTTAAACGGTACAAGAATATGAATATGACGGTTATGTATCCAATGAATTTATAAACTTTTCAGTTCATGCGTACATCCAACAGAACTATGTAGTAAAACCTTGCTCATGTTGCGCTTGGCAGTTAACGTTATTTCGCTGAAAGCATCGGTGAACAATTGACGAATCGTACCAATGGTCTTCCTCATATCGCCGCTCTCACAAAGTGGAACAAAAATGACGGAACAATTATTGATTAAAAAAGCAGGTTAAATTTGATGACGAATTCTGATCAACGGCAAAGACTAGGTACCGGGAAAAGCCTTCAAAGAACGTTGAATTCCAGATTTAAATGTTCAGAAGTCGTCCGCTAGGGTTTACATAGCAGAGACAAGAGTAAACTTAAAATAGGTGACTTTTGCTCAAGAAGGGAGTCATCAAGATGTGTATACCGGCAACAACCTGTAAAGGACGAATCAGGCACAGTGATGCTGTAGTGAGGATACACATCACTACCACACAATTGATGATGATTCCTTTGAGGTTGAAAATCGATTCTTCTGGATACACGGGTTCACACAAACACACACACGAGTGGGTCACACTTGTTTTTGTCTCCCTCATACTTTTTGTATCATATTCCTCTAATTATTTTATAACATGCACTGTCGTAAACAGAACGAGGAGCTCACTTTTGCGCTTTAAGTACCTCTATGGGACGAAGCTGAACGTGAAGTGAACCAAAATATTGTTGCAAAGAAGTATGAAGTCAGTAAGATTCGATTCCATCTACGATGGCTACGGCACGTGTTTTCCGGATACGCAGTACATGTTCGAGGTGTAGATGACCGGGCAAAGTAAACGTGAACTTTGCTCAATTGTGAGCATCGTTCAGTGATTGCAACTCATCGAACCAAAAATCAACAGCCGAGCACAGCTCATGAGTCATAAAAACCGCTTTACTCGAACTCAGTCGATGTCACTGGAAGGCGATGATTTTCCACAACTACAAGATTGGCATAAAGGAGTAGCAGAAGAATCACTGGTTGATTGATTTGCTGAATAGAAACTTGGTAGACGGTCCCTGTGGAGACCACCACAGTGGACAACATTGCTGCTGTGCCAGCGATGGTGAAGCACAATGCGCGGGTGATACAACGGAAGAAAGCCATCGGAATCCATCCATACCGTCCTACATGAGAAGTTGAGCCACCGGGAGGTTTGCGAACTTTGAGTACCCCAGAAGCTCAGTGAGGAACAGAAAGCAGTTCAGGTGAACTGGTGCCACACTTTGCTTACCAGGTTTGATGGTGGACGTTGTAATGCATTTTAGGAGGTCATCAATGGTGATGGGTACTAGGTGTACAGTTTCGATCCCGGAAAAAGTAAAAATCTGCTCAGTGGATGCTGGTTTGTAGGGCGCAGTCTCAGCAATTCCGACTCGAGCGCGGTGTGGCAAGGCAGATGGTGTTGACTATATTCATGGCCAAAACCGATCATGTGGTTGCGTATCGCTCGTACAGGAGAGCACAGTTACCGCCAACTGGTGCGCCATCCAATGTTTGCTGAAAGTGTTAGAAGCTGCTTCCAGGCGTCACTCAAGGACACGAGAATGAGGGGCCTCGCTGTACCATGACAACGTATCTACTAACAGGTCAAATTTCGTTACAGATTTTATGGATGGAGAACGCACCCAGGAGGTTGGTCATCCACCCTCCGGTCTAGACCTGGCTTCGTGTGACCTTTTTGTGTTCTCAAATGTCAAGCGCATGATGCGTGGAACCTGATAGGAATCACCAAAATCCGTAGTGGAAGCTTTCATTGAACTAGTAGAAGAGTAGCCTGCATCGACATGAACGAGCTGTTTTACCAAATAGTTTGAGCGCATATAACTGTGCATGAACGCTGGTGGAGATTACTTCAAAATATATATATTACTTGTTTTGTGTAGCAAATAAAACTGTTTGTGTATCCGGAAACTGTTTTCTCAACCCTCGTACAATTGTATTCGCCAGAAACACGAATTGATGGAAATAGCTAGAAGCAATTAACTGGAAACGTTTGCCTGGGAGCAGTGTGTGCTGACCAACCAATGAAGTGATAGAAAGCTGTGGTGTTGGCTGGCGTAACAGGAGAATACCCTTACGTGGGATGTATTTCAGCTGAAACGTACCTTATTGACTTTAAGGTTTCTAGAAAATGATTGCAGCTTTTCGACGACCACCAAAACATTTGTTGTGGCATAATAATTGGAGAGGCAGCAGCCAATGAATAACGCCAACACACAAGGTTGGATTTGATGTTCCAGGGAAATGCTGATTGTCAGTGTGTAAAAAAACATTGCTCCACGTAAAAAAAACCGGTTGAACATAAGCGAACTGGAAAACAGTGAATGGTACGTTGAATCTTTGAAAGCGCAACCTCATGTGAGTTCAGTGTGATCGGAGGGGTGATAACATCAGTAGAATATTAGAAACCAATTAACTAACCACTGGCACGCTCACTGACCACTGAGCTTTGCTTCCAGTAAAGTACACTCACCTCAGGTGGTCAGAAACTTGGAAGTACCAATGCACACCTGAGGCGACCTTGAGGGATACCAAGTAAAATGCTTTCCCACAGGATTATCATTTTTCACCTCTATATAATTTTATGACCTTGAAAGGTCTCGATTTGTTGTTTTTAGCACTTTTCTGATCATTACCCAATACCACTGCTTCCGTTGCGGCAAGAATGCGAAACTACCTGTCTAAAGACCGTCCCGTTTCAACTCTATACAGGGGTCGGAACGCTTCCATCACGTTTACAATGTGATTAGTGTCGACAAGGTGCAACACTTTGGCAGAGCTTGTGCATAGAAGGTCATCAAATGCCATCAACCGAACGTTCTACGCGGCTAAGCTTCAAACTCGATTCACATCTAGCCCGCTGGTGTATCTATGGTTGAAGGATAGAGTGCCCGATTCTGCTGCCTCTTTCAGTATTTACTCTTTCACTTACTCGTTTGGAGAAAAACATGTTGGCCGCACGACCAGGCGTCTGTCCGAGCGCATCCGTGAGCATCACCCTACGTAGTTGCGAAGTGGAGTAATTAAGACAATCACAAGTGCGGTCGTGTCACACCTTGTCGACACTAATCACATTGTAAACGTGACCGAAGTGTTCCAACCCCAGTATAGAGTTAAAACGGGATGGTCTAGACACGTGCGGTTTCGCATTCTAGCCACAGCGGAGGCAGTTTCCGTCCATCTTCACAGCCCCCTTCTTTGTGCTCCGAAAAATGTTTTGCAAGTACTCAAGCTTCTATGGCTGGATTGCCGACAAGTGATCTGTCATGAGACATCGGAGCAAATCATAATTGGGTACCAGTTCTGACATAAACTGTCTAATGATCTCATATTGATCACACGCTTTCTGAAAAGCATCTCCAGATATGTAGCTGTACATTATGTGACGCTGGTCGACTCCAGTTTCAACTAACCCCTTAAGGCGAGTAACCGTCTGCGTGACTCAAACTTGTATGATGCAGCCCATCCTTTACACCCAACCTTATCTCGCTCCAATTTCACCTCTGACAGCCGCAATAAATTTGAACCTTTATACACCGGAACCGCAGCTTTTCAAATTTTGTTGTACCTCACCTGTCTCGTTTGTTCGTTTCTAGGGCACGAATACCAAACGAACTGATATACAATCTCATGTTTACTGTCATGCTGCAATTTTCTACATCTGCTACTCGTTCTCGGTCTTCCTCAGCCTTGTCTATTTACAATTTGTCATATTTTTAAATTCATTTTAATAGCATATATATATATATATATGCCAAGGCAGAAGTGATAACACTTTTTTCGCTAAAAATTCTGTTCACAATGATTGAATAAAGTGCACTCTTGAATTGACTTGATTTGATAAAAACGTTAGGGTCAAGTAGGAATTATCAACTAGTGGTTGGTTGAGAGAGAGGAAGAGGTGGTAAGAATGAACACCAAAGAAGCTACAAATCAAATCAAAGATGTTTTGGTTTCACATACGGGGAACTTGCTTTGTCAGTTGTGAGAAACAATCCACAGTTAAAATCAAAATCAGCTTTTATCACGCATCACGTAAAATCACAGTTCTTGAGCAGTTTCTTGCAACCTGGTTGGAAACCAAGTGCAAGTTGAGAAGATAATAGATGACTAAGTTTTAATCTACTTATCATAGTCCTGATCGAAAAAGCTTAAGCCGCTTTCATGATGCACCAAACACTTATGGCACGTAAAATTTGTTCCACGGATGCTACTTTAAAAGAGTGATTATCATTTCATGCAATCAGTTCCCTTTAATATTTTCATGAGAGTAAGAAGAAGCATCGTGATCACAGGATGTGTTGAATTCAACTATTTCGTTGTAATCTTAATTTTAGAAGTTTCTGTCCAATACAATACAAAAAGTCGTTGGTGCACAGCTTATTTCTAGAGCCAGGATAATCCTCTCCAATGAAACGTTGGAGTTTAACGTTCGCTGCATATCCACCGCACTGCACGAAAATGGATACCCTAAAAAGTTTATTTCAAAGTATGGAGCGCCGTTGACTAAACTAGAACCACGTGACACCGCCTCAAAAAAAGCTGTTTTTGTCAACATACCGTTTCAATGTGATCAAAATGATAGGCAAATACAACGTAGATTGAAACAAGCGATTGAAAGAACGTATAACGCTGCCTCCTTTGTAATACTGCAGGACACGAAGCGAATACTCACTGAATCCAATCTAGACAAACCCAACTCTTTAGTTACCTCCTCCTGTGTTTACCTATTTTAATGTACTTGCTACCGCAAGTACGTCGGAAAAACTGAGAGACGACTGTCTACCAGGGTACCAGAGCATGTACCGGAACAATTGGCGTCTAACGGATCCAAGCTTCCGTCCAGTTCAATCGCCCGAAATATACTGGATTGCGAAGAATGTGACAAAACTAGGGACGCCTTTCGCGTCTTGATCCGCCAGAAAGGTAGCCGCTGAAGCGGCTGCCATTGGACGTTACAAACCCGATTTATGTAAACAGACAGAATTTGTGGCCAGCCTCGCGCTGCCCGCTGGTAGCTGTCACTGTCACTGTCCCTTCCCTCTCCCCTCTTTCCATCCTGCAGTGATTCCGCTCCCTGCCCAATCCGGTTCATATTAGTGACCTTCGTAGTGGACTTCGTATTGATTGATTTCTGTTCCCCGTGTGTGTTCGCCTGTCCCCAAACCTGTCACTCTTTTAACCAAACGTGATCCGAATGGTTGTACATAGCTGATGAGATTACCACGAAATAGTTGAATTCAACAAATCCTGTGATCATGATGCTTCTTCTTGCTCTCATGATTATCATTTTTTGAAGAACAACAGAATTCGAAGGCCATAAGGTGGCTAGTCAATAAAATCATAAATTAAAAAAACATTCTAACACGAAAAAACACTTTAGGTTCATCGACCGTATTATGGTAAAATCCAAGACCACCCGTATATTCGTAAAATTGTTGCATCTAGACAAAATTTCAGAACAGTGCACCTATTCTAGGTAAGCTTTCCTTTGTGTTAGTAATTATTGGATGAGGCTAGCCCTTGAGGATTAACTGTTTAAACAATTAAGAGAGAGTTTGATGGGGGCTTTCTAAGATAACCTGAAAAAACGATAATAATCACCTGAAATAAAAATTGTCCCGCATGAACTAACACTTTAATTTGCTAGCGTGAAATTTACTATGGAATTCATGCACTGCTTACAATCTGTTTACTGTCGACACGACTTACTTCGTTGGAAAACCGCACAAAGTTTGATAAATGTTCGCATACTCTCTCCAATGAGTTGTTTTGTCCATATGGCATTCCTCCTAAGTAGTTCTGCTACGGGATTCTTGTTCAAAACATTCGATAAGGCTAAACTTGGCCATTCTATCACGTTCTGGTGTTGTTCGTGGACGTTTAGAATCCTCCAGGAACCCTACTAGCTGTACAGAATTTGGAGACTATGCAATCCTAGATCCCTTAGTGGGCAACCAAGAAGGCGATTTATCACGAACATCTACCTTCACTTTGACTGTTTGTCCACTTGGATCACTTGAAAGCACAAATAGTGCATCATCTGCAGAAGTGGCCTTTTCAGTGTTTGTGATATCTTGTCAAGCCGAACGAGTAGAATGAAGTTTTCATTCATTGACAATATAACTATTCTTTTTTAAATTTGAGGGGCTTCAGGCAGTCATTTTCAATTTTAAGCATCCCTCGGACAAAGTATCTAAATCACATTCACACCGCCTCACGCACATATTTTCCAACAGTTCTGCATCGGCAGTTCGAAGTCATGCGGCTTAGGGTTGGAGTGTGTAGGACAACTGTGCTACATTGAAGTCGCTCACTTCTGGTTTTTGATGCTTTACTAGGTTATTCGATGTTCATTAACCAAATTATACTGTGAATTGACAAAGCCGCGCTGATAAAAAAAAACGTGTTTGTGTGTGTGTTTGTGCAATAGATCCACACAAGAGCAAAGGTAGTAATGAACTGTGAAAAGCTGCGGTCTCCCTTTGGTAGAACGTAGCTCTGATTCGGAAGCTCGAAGGAACCAACCACAGCTCGAACAGATGTGTTGGATCCAAACATTCACCATGTGTGTGACTGTTGCTAGGATTACACCATATATGACTTATTCTATCACGAAATCCCCCTGCTCAAATTAGGTGTCGGTGGATGATAGAATCCTTAGATGTGTTATCTTATTTCTACGTAATCCAAGGTCAACGGCGAGAACCAGATCAGGTATCACAGTTCTAAGGAGCGGGAATCGGACATACTGAACTAATAACCACAGTTTGTCTAACAGGAAATAATCCAACAAAGAATTATACAGTTGAATACCGTATCAGACCTCAACCATAGCACAACTAGATGGATGGATGCATAGAAACTAATTCTATGTTTCAAGTACCAGACATTCAAAACCATCGTTTTGACAAGGTCTCGGAAATGAAATAAGTCAACTGTATCCCACCAGCTACATTTAAAAGAGCGTGCAGATAAGTAACAAAATATTTCACATGGTACGGGATGAGTGCATAATTATTTAAGCAGCCTCGGATTCGAACAATATGAGTGTTTTCAAAATGCAAGGTATTTGGGGTGTGCTTTGAATTCGACGACTTATAACTAATAGGTTGTTACCCTTTCACAAGACAGGTGCAGAAATCAGGCGTGAGATGTGCTCCAGTCAGAGCTGCACGTAAACATCGGAAATGGAAAACAGTCGGATAATCTATTTAGACTAACCTTATAGTCACTACAGTTGATTAGATGCGGTTCACATGCATCGTTATTTACTATTGTCTCAAAAGCGTATATAAATAAAACTGTTATCTCAAGTGTCTGACATACTTTACGCAAACGAGAAACAATGAATACAAGTTTTGACACGTTCTCCGAAGAGTGTTCCCGAATTACCGAGAAATTTTCACGCGGTGGAAATCCGGACAAATGTATAGTTTTTGTTCATTTCAAATAAAACCAATCCGAAAATTCCCCACAAGATGAGTAAAATTTCACATTGGGACAACAATTACATCCGAATCTACACTCTTGCATCCTCCTTTCAATAAAACTCAAAATGTTGAGCATCGATTGCATGCGTGGAATCAATCGATTACAGCGTTTATACGCGAGAACCATGCTGAAGTGAGAAATGACGGAATATGCTCCAACGGCCAAGATGTGAATAAACTCAGGGCTGGATAAGATGTGTATTGAGTATACATCCAAAAATGCTCAGTTAAGAAGAACTGTTCATAAAAGATTCCCTTTTTTCTACTACCATATCTGAAAATCCCATGGATAATTGGGGTCACTCGATAAGCTTGGACGCCTACTATCGTAGGTATGAATTAATCGCGGCAAAATCAATATGTTAAGCGTAACGTCATACTCCAATTGAGTTAGCTGGTGACTGTGTGCCAGCGGAATGCTGATAACGGAAACGAAACAGTTAGTTCAGAGCGCTATACGGACAAGAGTCGGTTTCTCTGCTGACCTACTCCTCAATCCACCTTTTGTTAACTGGTTGAAAGAACTAACTCTTCCAGTCTTCGCTAAGTTCAAAAAGGATTATTCCGCTAATATCTAAGGCATTGATGGTTTGAAGTCTATTGTGTTTACTGAGAACCGGAACATATTACGCTAGAATCATATTAACCAGATGTGAAGTTGGGTAGCAATGATGTGTAAATCAAATGCGCAGGATCCATTTGTGTTAGCGGACCAAAGTCATTGTTCAGGGCGAGTAGAACATTCAATAAATATGGAAGCGTAAGCGTAAGAAAAGTATCCCAAATATGCCACGTGTCTATTTAGATTTGTGGCTAGAAAAATTACAGTCAATCTCCTACTATGTCGCACCCCTCGGGAATTCGAAAAAGTGGGTAAAGTGGGTACGACGTTTTCTGTTTCCCTGATCTTGGAAAATTTACGATTTGATAAACTCTTTTATGTTACTCAGGAGTAGTATGATAAAGGAATGTATAAAGTAGAGTAATCTTATCACCATCTCATAGGAACGTGAAAATCCTGTTTTTCCTTTACCCTCGTGGGGCTTGGAACTGAGTCGAGTTCACTTAAAACAAACTGCAGCTAATTGCAACACACATCAAACCATATTGTCCCCTATTGATACAGCAAGAATCATCGTAACCACTGTTATTCGCAAATGAAAACATTCAATCACGGAGAATGAGAATTTTGTCCGGCATTCATTCAATTAACCGAGTTCGTACGACATCCTCCCTTTAAAAACATATTTCAGTTTCCCATGTCATACGTGAATATCGATGGTTATGGGTGAAGAGCATTTACTCTTAACTTTGTCTCCCACTTTCATGCATCTGATTCATTTTTATTATTATTTCAATTAGTGACATCACCTTCAATCTCACGATAAAATTTGTAATATTTCAAATGGGAATTCGTCGTGTGTATAGCAAATGAAGCGTGAACTGAAAAGCCCGGAAAAATAAAATAATCAGTCAGGTTGTGAATGTTTCCAACCGAGTCATAACCCAGGAGGCTAGTGCTGCGTTGAGCAGGGTCCGTGGCCCGCAACAAACTTTCAAAGATGGGTTGTGCTATATCGTGTAAATGGAAAATGAAAAACAGTCTGATCAGCTGCTCGGTGGAGTAGTGGGTAACACGCTTGCGTTCTGCCCATGAAGTCCCGGGTTCGATCCCCAGTCGGGTCGGTGGACTCGCACTGCTGATGAGACCCAACCAGGTCGAAACAGCTGTCCAATGCATCCGAGCTTTTCAGTTCACGCTTCATTTGCTATATACACGACGAATTCCCATTTGAAGCTTAACCAAATCCTCCATCATTCACATAAAATTTGTAATAGTTCCAGAATTTCATATACGAATTACAAATTAAATGATGCCGAGAACCGGGGAAGCTAATTCTCTCTGATCAAGAATTATTGTTTCACAAGGGTGTTTATTCTAGTCAATACAAGCGTTCTAAGTAGCATACCTATTTCATACAATGAAAATGTGATACATGATAAACTTTATGTTTAAAAAATTGAAGAATTAAAATACTACAAAATGCTCACGTAAAATCTTGCCTTATGAAGAAAGAAAAATACACTTTAGGAAACGTTAAAATTAACCTTGAGGCATTCATCCCATTTTTTTATATCACCTTTATCCAAACCGGATGAAATACCCAAGGGCTTTTGTTCTACAAGTAAACGAGAGCAGAAAGGTATTCGAGTGAAGCACGAACTCGAATTCTCGGGTATACATGAGAGAAGAAACCTGACTACTTAGAAGCAGAATGATGAATACATTCAGTTGTAGTTGAAACCAGCTGTAAACAACCACAATAAATGATAACCTGGGCGGACCATCCACAAGTTCTTCATAACACCGATATGTTGACGTAGTTTTCTCAAAAATTCCATTTCTTTTCAAAGACATCCATGGTAGATATAATGAGCCACTCATCTCTTCAGTCCGTGAGATGGATTGGTTTCCTATTATAAGTTTCACTTGGGTCTCGCCCCAAACCAACATTCTAAAACGCCATAAGATGGTGGTGGGTGTGTTGTAAACATACGACTGGCGTTGGACTGACCGATTGCATGGAGATCAATCTAATGGCTGGCTTTGAATCTGTTAGTGAGATCCATGATTCAGTAGGAAGTGCGCTCAGTAATACTCAAGTTTTTCTATAGACAAAACAGCAGAAACGACTGTTTATATCTTCATTTCACATCTTTGCTTGTTCTGCACATCGTCCACCACTGTTACTCTGGACGTTTCAATTTCAAGATTTAGTTTGTAAACGATCCGACTCTCTCGCCAGCCTCCAATCACTTCCTTTTTTATTTGGGAGGGGGGCGGGATTTTTGCCTAAACATGTTCGAGTAAGATGTTTTTCTTCGAGAAAATGAGGTTTTATTGCGCACAATGATATGTATGTTGTTTACAAGTGATGGGTTACCGCCCAGGTCTGCTAAAGATAAAGATCTCGCGTATTTTATACAGAGAATGGTCTTTTCTAGTCGGTTGATACTGGCTCCAATATCCTGGTCAGTGTCATCGCAATGAGACAAAAACGATAATATTCGTAAAATAATTAGATTAGTAATATCCATCAAAATCATCACACCGATGATCAGCTGAAGAAGTCCCGCCATAAAAGAGGGGTAGGAATAAGGCCATGGATGCGGCGATCACTTGATTGAAAATTATGGGATTAAATAATGATATGTCATTGGCTGAACCTACATAGACTAATCGCTGTTCGTATTTGTTTTATCACATGATTTCTGTTTGAACTAGGAGAATATTGATTCATCCAGCATACCAGCTTCTCATTGGTTGTTCTTTGGCTGCATCATATCGAGTAGTGTGAGTAGTGGAGTAGTGAAGAGTTAAGCGGTTTTCTTGAAAGTTATATGAGTAACATAAAAATAATGGATTGATTCCATTTCAAAGAAGGAATTCCTCGTGTTTAGAACAAATAAAGCGCGAAATGAAAAGCTAGGAAGAACTGCACAGCCGTTTCGACCTGGTTGCGTCTCATACACGACGAATTCCCTCGTAAAATTGAATCAAATCCTCCATTACTCTCATATAAGAAGCAATCAGGTTGTGAAAGTTTCAATCGAGTCACAACCCCGGAGGCAAGTACTAAGGTGAGTGAGGCGCGATGTCCACAACAAGCTCAGAAAGATCGATAGTGCTATATCGTGTAAATGGAAAATGAAAAGCGGTCTGATCTGTTACCCGGTGTCCGAGTGGATAGCATGCTTGCTTTCTACCTGTGAGGTCCCGGGTTCGACCCCCATTGGGGTCGATGGATTCGCACTGTTGATGAGACCAAACCAGGTTGAGACAGCCGTACAGTGCTTCCCAGCTTTTCAACTGATGCTGCATTTGCTCCATACGTGAGAAATTCAGAAGCCCTTTTTAACAAATGCACTATCCAGTATAGGTTTGTTTTTGTTTCATAGACTCTATATGGAACAGGTAAGTTACGTACAATTATTACTATAACTGTTGATAGATTTTTGCTATTTTCAGTTTCGCTGTCTCTCTCTTCTTAACAGTCCGTACATTGGTTAATTTCCTAGAAGTTTACAAAATTAACGTTTTTTCACCACACAGATAACATCGAGAACAGTTTTTTATTCCAAACGGCGGCGAAGGAAAGTGTGTCTTAGTTTATGCATTGTCGTTTCATTGGCTTTCGTCTAGTTCAAGCTTTAACTAGAATGCTCACGCCCCTGATACACGCAGTGAACCAGATATTGGTCAATGAGAGTGGAATCCACCAGTCACTCAATCAACCACCTCGAAGTTTTTACCAGAATCCAAGGAACAGATTGTGGAATTCTCATTGGCTCTCATGGACATTCAACCTGCAATCCACTAGTGTGTTCCTCGTCAGTTTAAAATTTCAACTTTTTCGCAGAACAGTTCCAATAGAGGTTTGGTTGATCATTATTTAATTCACAAATTCTGTTCTGTTGCTCAGTCGTAAGTGGGTTAGGATATCCACGGGCATTTTGCGTATCCAGTGGTTTCAATACCGGGCTGGATCGATGTATTCGCACCAGTTGAAACTGTTGTATCAGGCACTCAGCTCGTTTAATCAATAGTCTCTTAACTTCGGACATTTTTTAATGATCAATGAAATTATCAATCACTCATACCCACATTTCTTTATCTTATCGCTCAGTAAATGAACGTGTAAAACCATAAAAGTGTATAATACCGGTGACTGTGATCTGGATACGATATGATGATTCATACACATAAAAGCCACTTTAAGCAGGAACCAATTTGATCAACTTCAGGATTCCCCTCACAAACAACGTCTCGTTAAAAATTAGGGATAGTAGATACTCTCAGGATTGAATGAACGCTCAGATGTCTAAAAACCATGTAAGAATAGATAGATTTCATGTGTTTTATTTCACATGGTCTCAGTTAACATGTAGTCATTCTGATGAAATTCAAGACAGGTTCTTGTGCAACTGCTCTTCTTACCAGCTTCTACAATGACATGACATAATCCGATGTTGTTGACAGCTTGAGAATACAGCAGCATGATTCATGTTTTGGATGAACAGACCGGGGGTGTGTCAGGGGCATGGTGCTTGTTCTTTGTTCACTCACAGACCACACATGACAGTGGCATGACCGTGGCCATCCTTGAGTGCCATAAAAAAACACGTGCAATACACGGGTGCATATGAACTGAGAGCCCAGAACTAGTTTGTACACGTCTGGTTGGCGCCACCTGTCAAACCTGTCAACAAACACCCAATTGCTTTTGGCCACAGCTTGTGTCTGGGGCGATCGGAACAATTTTTAATGCTGAAACCGTCCTGGTTTTCAGGTCAAGAGAAACCCCCGTCAATCGCTAGCTGAGTAGATTCACCAGTTAACCTCCCTCGTTAAAATTCTCTTGCGAAATATCAGTCAGGATGCTACTTCAGTTTGCATATTATCGACTATGCGGCTACTGCGGCATGTGCAAACGGGACACTGATCAAATAGAATCTGTGCTGATTGGCCCTTGCACTGAATTCTTTCAATCTTGAAACTCGGTCTATGTGAACTCTGTATCGGGTTATTTGTTTAAGTTCTCTTCAAACCATTAAATCGATACTAAATTCCAATAAGAGGTTTGATTAACCCAATAGATGATGATCGCCTGATCGGAACGCGGAACAAACAGTGTGTAAAAAAATGCGATGTAACAGAAGTATTATTCCATTTCTCCGTTCACCTACCAGAACATCTCGATCGTGATGAATATCGGGAATCATGACCGAAAAAGCCTTTGCCAAACAGTACAACTAATTCCGTCTAAAGACCAAATGAGGTTCGATGAAACAAGACAGGAAATATCTCTGTCAATGCTAAACGAATGTTATAAGATCATATTTATGAAGTGACCGAGAATGGTGTTTGAGAATTGCTAATCAGTTCGAAATGGTAATTTCTAATGAACAATAAAAGGTTGAAATTGAATTATACTAGATGAGTAGATCGAGTGAGTGATGTCCATTCGGAATTTGAATAATCTTTTAGCTCCGGTCAGAAAACAGAGCTGATTCACCACCACATAGCACAACAAATCGCTTGTGAATCCATCTACCATCTACATGGTATGTAAGTCACGCTATCCACATAATTGTCCGTAATAGTCCGTGCTGTCAAACGCTGGTGCAATTAAGTCACTCACCAGTCTAGTAGTTTCACATACGCAGGTGTCTCCCGTACAGGATTCGAGTCACTTGTCTTGGTTAGTTGGTTGCCTGTCCTTGGTGCCCATAATTCTAACTGTGATCTCAGAAACAATGCATGTATACACTAAAACTGGCCTGATCCAATCGGAACGTCTCATATTCTTAACAAATCTTGACTGTCGGATGCACAAATTCGCGATCATAGCGAATTATCTATCTGCTCTCAAAACAGCAACCTCTCCCTCAAATTTGAGATATATTACTTTTTCTTCCTCCACAAATTAAGTTATGTATTTGATTTGTGATCCTGAAACAGATGTATTTCAGTGATCGCCACTCACTGAGTTCAAGCGCGTTCATCATTCTGCGTGCGATTTGTATAATATGTTTAGACACGTGTAGAAGTGACTTGTGTTTGGATTTTGAAATGTTCACGCCAATTGGCCGTTTTGAAACCATTCATGAACGTTGCTTTTTGGCACGCCATGCGCTCTATAAACTGAGCTACGAGACCACATTGAGAACGTCCGATCTTTCCAAAATTCAAACGCGAGTAAAAGAGAGGTTGATAATCTGTCAAAACAGCAAGTACAGATTTCTCACTGGTATTCCCATTGGGAATGGCGACTGGTGTTACGTCGATGGAATAGGTTTTCTCTGTCTCCCTGATATGGCTTATAACGAAGGTATCATCAGCATAACGACTGTATGGATCTATTTTTGAAATAACTTCTTCAAGTTTTTCTTCTAGGTGAACAAAGAAAAATATCCGCAAGAATCGATCCAGGCGGAATGCCATGGTAACCCCATCTATTTGTCGACATCCTTGACCAAGGAACGAAAATTCAACTTTTGACGTGCATAAAAGTAGCAGTCGTGAAAGTTCACTCACTGATCGGTGACTTGACCTGCAATTTCTTTTCCCCAATAGTCTTACACATAATCCCGATGGTCTCATGCAATGGAACGTTTGTGAATACACATTTGACATCCATTGTAAACATTTGTCTATAGGTCAGATGTTTACTCATCTAAAAGCTGTCCTTGACATTACGTCCAGTAATGGAATCTCTCACCGATGCCAGAGCTTTAGCTAATCACTAATCAGAATGGGTCGTAATGGCCAACGACTGACAAAGAGTAATGGAATTTACCTTATGACGACGGGCCAGGATGTGATGCAAAACAGCAAACGGAACGGATAAACGATGCGCATCGGGAATTCGCGATGAACCACTTTCAGAAACACGGATTACATGTATACCAAAACAATCTCCATTCTTAAATCGAATCGGACAGATATACTGTCGAAGATCGTAAAGGAAGAGCGTTGCAAAGATGGAGGATGTACTGAGCAATTTCTCTGTTACGAATATTTGTTTTACTGCGCTGATTTCTTTTTATGATCAATCCCTAAAATACTTTTGTTTCATATGGTGCATTCGCCGTGTAAATGAGGCGTAAGCTGAAAAACTGGGAAGCAGTGGGCAGCTCTTTCGACTTGGTTGGGTCTCATCAGCAGTGCAAATCCATTGATCCAACCGGGGATCGGGCATGGGACCTCACTGATAGAAAGCAAGCATACTACCCACTTGGGCAGCTGTTCAGACCATTTCTCATTTCGAATATGCACGATACAGCACAACCCATCTAAGCAAGTTTGTTGTGATCAACATACCTCGCTCATCTACGGTTAACCCTAGCAAAATACCGAGATTCCAAAGTAATATGAGATGTTCATATAGATTTAGCCAACGACTAGCTACTATTTGATAACTTGTTCCAGCTGCAAGGGTCAACCAAAAATTTAAACTGCATTACGCGACGATTCGCTTTATGGATCAACGAGACCAAAAAGAAGACCTAAACGAACCACACCAAATGTTGTAATGCACATTAGTGGAGTGAATGGAGAACCAGCTGAAAATGTTTATTTCCGCATGTAGTTGTAGTCGGTGATACCCCCTAACGGTAACTTTAAAAGCCCAGCACCCATTTGAATGGACAAAAGACTGAGAGCATTTTTATAATTAAAAACTGTGGTGCGGAGGAGAATGAAGATAAACATTAGGACTTCCTAGGACTTACTATATTCAAATCTTCTATACCGTCGCGAGGTCTGTCTCCTCAACATCGGAGGTGTAAGCAAACATGAGATCCTGAACCGGTGGTACTTCAAATATGCGATGCACTCATCAAGCGAGTAGTGCGTTTGGGCATGGGTCATTCTTGGCCAAGCCGTAGCTATGTCAAGTTTTTCAGTGAGAACCTGAGAATGCAAAATGTGTACGGAATGCGCAAGGGAAACAAAAATATGTGAATCTTGTCTCGGGATTTAGTTGCGGATAGCCACGTGGGAGTGGGCTTATCCTATCTCTATAAGTAGCTGAAGTGAATTGAGCTATGTACGACGATTGGTTCATTAAGGAACAATTTCTGGAGAGTTATCTTTCCACATTTGTTTTCGATCATTTTTGCTAGCAAACCAGGTCCACCGAAACTGTGTGAGGACTCTGATTGAAGTCAAAGTAAAGATCAAACAACTGTTTGCACAAAGTAAAGATCATCATTCGTGTCTGTTCCAATTAACTCCTGATACCGTGTTACCAGAAGGAAGCTTATGGCATAAAACAATTCAGAGATCAAAAGTCTTTCACGGGCGAACGTTCTTTGCGCAAGTGTTTCCGTTTAGTATACACATAAATAGAGTATATCCATGTTGAGTAAACTGATTAAAGTAAAGTTAACAAAAGATAGTATTTTGTTTTCTATCCCTTGTTTACCGTTGCACAAAAATGGATTATTGAAAGAAGAACCATGTAATTGTGCTGTAAATCCAACTAATGATAACCACTTTGGAAAGATCAAAGAAACGGTATGCAGTATTTGGAAATCTCCTCAGGAGTTCAGCTCCTAGTCAGTTACACTGCACCAAATAAACCAATCAATAAATGGATTTCAAAATTATCCAAGACATCAGTTAAAATCCGATTTTTTCATTTTACAATCGTAAGATAAAAGTCATGTTAATACATCAAGGGAGAAAAGTTATCGGAAATTGAAAGCCTTTATTTTACGACTTCCGTGAAATCTGCTATAAAATTCAAACTTTTACCCTAAATATTTTTTCCACCGTAAAAGTATGAAGCATTTCAGTGTGGCTCTCACAATCATCAAATCACGTCTCAGACATAACACAGAATAAAAAATAGCCCCGGTTCTCATCATTAGTTGTTTCTTGGTTCAGCGATTGATTATTCAAACCTTTATAGGAACACAATCACCGTCTTTCCATCCACACTTATAGTGAGTGAGTCGTAGAAACGGTGACATCGTTGTCCCCGATTTTCGCAAGCGTTAGTTGGCGTACGCTTTGTTGGGAAACTAATCAAGATGATCGCTTAGGTTAATGCCTTAAACTGTTCGAAATAGTTATTATGAACAATTTTGTTAATTTCAGTGCAAACGGTTTTACTCACCTTTCCATCCACCTAAAATGCTCGAGAGAATTAAGTGGGGATATTAGTCTTGTCTGATTCTGAGCTCCGAACAAGAAAATCTCTTCAATTTCGAACCATCTCGGTGTGGTCAAAAGAAAAACCTCGGCTATGTACGTTTTGAGTGAACATTTATATTAGACATCTCAATTATTATTTGTCTGAAACTGTTTGCATAGGATTGGCTTCTAAACCTTTAACTGAGTGACTGTCAATTAAAACGACAAGTAACGTTGCACCTTTTGGCTCGATCAAGGGTACTCGTTTCATGTAATATCATGAAGGCATTCCTTGTTCTTTTACTGACTTAGTCCGGACGTGAGCCACCGCTCAAGTGCCGAGCAGAGAATATCACGTGACAGAAAATCGATTTCCTCACCAAGTGGCCAAAAGTGATCAATTGTTGTGATCGAGACCTTCATAAACATGACAAAATATCTTTTGATTTGTTTATCAAAGAGCATCAAATGGAGAAACGGTAAAATGAAATACTTTGGTAAACAGTGCGATCCGATTCCTACTGAAGTTCTCAGTTCATGCCCGTAAAAACCACTATTTCCCGCTCTGTATTTTTTTACTCGATTCTGACATAACAAATATGAAATGAAAATTACTGTTTTAGCAATAAATCACTTAGTGAGGTGCTCAAGAGAGAAAACAAAAGTTCAAATTATTGGTCTTATGTGATATATAGCATCACTTTAATTGGTGGTAATCACTGTAAATTCTACACAGACTATAAACCTAACTTTGCTTACATAGTAACCCAGATTTAATTTCCATAAAAAATGGCAAATTACACGTTAATTTTTTCGTTATATACGGTATTTACGATATTTACGATATTTATTTACCGTTGAATAATTATGTCACAGTATTTCGAACTGAACCTAGCTCATTAATCCAAATGTGAAATGGCATTGCACACACACACACAAGTCATATGCATAAAATCACTCTATCAATATCGAGACCTACACCAGTGCACATTCTCAATCACACATGGAAAAATGACTCTCCTTTTTCTAGCCACATCCAGTTATCACCTAACATCCCCCTGTGCCTACGGAGATCCACGTTTTACACCTTGCATTGTATAAAGTAATCATCGTTGGTCATGACTGTCGACTGGATCACAAGACTTGATGGGCAACTTGCAATCATTCCATATTGCGAAACCGATCCATATTTTTCACCTGAAACTGTGATAGGAACTTAACGAAATCGCAGTGTCGAATGGAATGAATTGGCGAAATTTGGAAGAATAGAAG
>UZAN01042311.1:39297-49492 GCA_900618425.1 Echinostoma caproni
TTGACAGCCTTTTTTGACCACAGTGTCTTTACCTGAAATTGACTGCATGTCTAAGCAAAATATGTAGTGAAGAATCACTATTATTGTTACCCCTCAGCCTTCAAAATTCAATCCTTGAAGGTGCTTTGAAAATGTGGCTGTCCTATGTTATCTGATAACTATGTGCTACGAACCTATCCCCCACAGCCATCATCCACCGTCATCAATCGTGCACCGCCTGTTGGAGAGAGTCATAGAGGTGTGCTGGAGTCGAATGATTATTTTTTGTAGTACATTTCACGTCAATTCATCACTCCAGGATGTGAATGCTCATAAGCTCAGTCTAACTGACTGGTTGTTTATCGGACTGTTTCTAAGTGGTACTCAGTTTACTATTGGGATCAACCATAATGTTCTACTGGACATTTATAAGTCCAACTATTTTTAGCGAAATCCCATACTGCCCAGGTAGAGCGATGGGGTACTGTCTTTGCTGTCTATTTCACCATCAAATGACTAAACCATTGTTGTGGTTCGTACTCGGGTTATAAATCCACAAGGCGGTTCCCGGACGAGCATACTTAATAGAACGGTCCAATAGTAGATGCACACTCTTGCAGTTACCGTAATGAACACAGCGTTCGTACCAACAGGTCTCGCTCATTTTTGATCGTTAAAATAAACTGCCAATCACATCCTTTTGATTACAACTCACAACTGAGAGTACCATCTCACAACACTTCTTCCCCGATCAAAATGAACTGTGCATATATCGAGCAATGCCGTCTTTATTTTAAGAATTCGAACGAGATTGTTTTTGGTTGACAAATTATTGTGGTTTCATGATTGACTTTTGGCGACCTGACCATTAGGTTAATTTCTGACGACCCTTTGATGTACGGCTGTGGTCCCAGCGCCATCTATAGTGTTCACTTTGGTAGAGAAACCTGTCGCCGTTCGTTTCATGAAATTTGATCACTAGGTGCTTTTCCCTCCGTAATCTGGATGATATTTCCAATCTGGACAGTCACTTTCTTGAGCCAAGGTCGCCTCCGACATAGTGTTTGCACTTTGCTTCCGACACTAGTAGAAGTGTGCCTGGTTTCCGTTTCACTTGTATTCTTAGCTTACTTGCGGTCATATTCTCAATAGAAATAATCCAATTCGCTGCGCTGTCAAACTGCGGCCTGTTTCCGCCATGGGTCTTCACTCCTGTATCTCAGGGTTTTGCTGAATCAGTTGGCTCGGGGGTTTCCAATGAAACTGCAGCACATGTGTCGAGCAAACATGGTTCTTTCTTTCCAGAGGTAGCCTTGTCCGGGGACAAGGATTTGAACGAAATTAGAGGTTCTCTCACGGATCACTTGCGCTATGTTTCTGGGCAATTTTTCGGCCAGCACTCTGGTTCTTCGCGCTCACAATCCCGCTTATTCTGGTTATACTGGTTCCGAATGGTTGCAACTTACTCTGGTAGTTCCTTCATAGTTGCCCTACCTCCCGTAGGCTGGCGTCTATGGCCTTCAGTTGACTGGATAGTCGTGACTCTCCAAGTGGACCCCTTCAGGACATCCTGCAGTTTGAATACATCCATGGTCTTCTTAGTATTAATTAACCACGTTGTCTCCCAAAAGTATTCCGGCAGGTTCTCCATGAAACGATCAGACAGTAATTCCGAACGCGCCGCATCGCCCAACGTCAGGAGACCTCAATTCGACAGGATGCGCAGGGCTATGGCATGCGACAGGCTGCACCGCCATGAAGCTCCGCAATGCTTCTTGGAGGTCGGCCGGAGTGTCGAAACTCGCGTTCCGGGCGTACTCTGTGGATGTCCACTCCATCTTCTCTGGGCCTCTTCGCGCCGCATTGAACAACACCCGGACCTCGAGAATCGCTTGGGGGCCATCAAATTACCTCGCCAATCCTGCGACATTCTCGAACTCCTCCATGAAAGTCTACAGGTTTCTATCTTCGAAAGCTGCAGGCCATAGAACCTTCATCTTGGCAATGGCACCAGTTTTTATAAATCTACAGGGTGGTGCAGAGACGAGGATAGTTAATGGAATGGTCCGATAGTAGAAGTGTATTTCTTAGTTACTATACTGAACACAGCAATTCGCTTCAACAGGTCTTGTTCATGTTTAACCGTTAAAAGAAACCGCCAATTGCATTCTTTTTCGTACTACTCACAAATGTGAGTACACTCGGACTTGTAATTAAACCTTTTCAACTTCAAGTGAATCCGTTTTAATTTCAAGTGAACCCGTTGTGACTTCAAGTGAATCCAACTAATCGCATTCCACCGGGATTCCCACAGGATGAATAGTGTACGTATCGAACTCCGAGCAGTAATAATTCAACCCAACAGCAGAACTCGGAATGGAAGAGCACAGTTCACTGATCAGGTGAATTATCTGTATCATTGTCATTTAGGAGGAGGCTGCTATGGTTGTCTGCGTGCTCAGTAGACCATTTCCGTTCATCCCATCTGATGTGGTTGAGGATGCCAAGAAGCAATACAGCGCTGCCATCCGTCCACTATGTCATCTGAAGTTGGAAATATAAACTCCATGAGGATATTTCGGTGACTTGTGATTGTGGTTTTTGCTCCAAGGATTGTACTGCCATGCCTCTGGCATTTAGGAACAACGATTCTGAGTTACGTGTATTCGTGTAAGGTTGATACTGAAAAAATGAAGTCTCTCTCTTGTTTTACGTGTTATTAGCATGAATTAAATCATAACTTGTACCACCTTGTTAAAACCTATATTTACTGTGTACGCAAAGATCTTCCAACTAAAATTCGTGGCCAGTAACTTGGCAGTTAGTGCAGCGCACGCATACCAACGACTGTGGTCTATTATTTAACAAGTATTACTCACAGATGATCAGCGACTCAAATTCACGTTTGCCGGAAGTTTATTGCATTACATCAATCAGTGTATGCTTTACCAGTTGCGGTCTCAGAAAGGTGTTTAGTTATGATAGAGTTCCGCTCCCCAGGCTATTGCAACCGACAATGAAAGCCAATAAACTATTACGAACGTCCCGGACTAGTTTAATTCTGTGTTTTTCTGTCACATTCTCGTTCCACTCCGGTATCCACAATCCAGGGGTGCAGCTAAGAATCTCTAATGTACGCTGAAGTATGCTATTCGTTCTGCGCATTGCACTACCTTTGATGACTTGGACAGAGATTTCCTGATACAGTATCCTAATCGCGTACATCCAACAAATGGCCACAGTCCAGCAAAACTGTTATAAGTCGAGTAATACAGACTTGTATTCTTACATTGGAATCTAATTGATGTACACAAGTGATCTGTCATATTGCTAACCCATTGCGACCATCCAGAGGCATTGTGGTAATCCAAATGGAATAAAAGTGTGTCGAATATTTGATAGGAGGGGGTGGTACTGGCCATGTAGACCAAATAACTTGTGCTGAGCCAAATACTAACGGAAGTGTCCGAATTTCGTTCGTTCTGGGTCAAAATCCAACACAACAACCGAAAGTAACACTGAATTACCATGCAGACGAGAATGTTTACATGAAAATGTCCACTGCGGCGAATATCGTGATTGTACACAGATTGTGAAATCCTACTCGGTTTATCCCATGCGATTTCCTTGTAAACATTACTTATCCGACAATTACAACTCTTTTTTGAAGTTATTATACAAAGGCCATGACGTGATTTAGTCAGCAAGCGGATGAACTCTGTCTTGATGCCGGTCCACTACGCAGCTGACCCGGTCATTGTCTTCACTACCACCCGGATACCATCGACATCGGTGAAAGAACCATAGCCCCCCTCCGCCAAATCTAACTGCATTTATCATTTCAAGTGCGGATGGTCAGGAATCTACATAGACAGGACAGAGAGACAGTTACGTCACCGAATGGTCGAACACATCCCGGTGTGGTTTAGGAAAGCGATGGACGACAAGTTCAAAACTTACATCATCGAATGAGCAGAAAAGACTAAGATCTTCGATAACACAACACTTATTCGAACAAAAACATTGTGTCACTCCGACTCACGCATTTCAGGTCATCTACTGCACAACAAGCACAAAGTTACTGAAATTTGCCGAGGCTCTAGCCATTCGTATCCTCAAACCCGATCTATGCAAACAACGTGAATGGTTAGTCACTTTAGCTTTGCCTTGGTGATTACCCCCACCCTCTCCCGTTCTTTGTGTTACTGTGTCGTGTGTTGTGCGTTGTGATTAGCAATCATGTCTTCATTTCACGGTAGTTATCTCACGGACTATATAAAATGACTTTGACTGCAGTATGCACGTGTACAGATGCAGTAAAATGACCATGGATACATTGTGCAAACCCATGTTTCTGACTTCTTTATTCAAAATTGTGACGGAAAAACATTGCTTTCAATTACAACTCTGCTTCATGGCCTTGTGGTGTGTTCTGGTTTCGTGATCAGTGCTAGTTCTGGGCTGGGCCACTTCTGAGCGAAATCCGATTTTTACGAGTTCCCAATACGTTAAAGAGTCACCCGGAATGGCCCAGGGGTCATTTCGAACGGGATAGATATTTGTAATTTGGAGAGCCTGAACATTTACGTCAGTGTAACGGAAGTGAAAGGTTGCCTCGAAACTTTCGAGGTTTGCTGTAGTACAGGAAGAAGTTTGGATAGGGACTGCAAACTTTTCTAGATGATTATCAGATACAATGCCTATTCTTCCCGGAAGAATATGGCATCTCCGGGTGATCAACACAAGTCACCAGAACCGCGCTGTGAGGTCGCGCTATGAATGTTTCACCGTTGAGAATTATAAAGAGTCATGAATGACACAATCGGTCTAGGTCTCACTTTTTCAAACAAATTTTTTAACTTACATTTTGAGTATACAAGTGTGTATGTAACCTTCAGGAAGGGGATTGCGACCATGCAAAGACTGCCTGGGGAAAAACAGAAATGGCGAAGATGTGCGACGATGGTGGAGTTTGAACTCTGAACCACTATTTAGCGATTCTGACGACTTCAACTACTTGACCAACAGCGGCCATAAAAGAGTAATCTACGGATCTGGTTTCAAAGATAATCAATTTCAATGCATTTGGTTGCAAGTTATCGGCAACAGAAATACGAAGTTTCATAGGTTTGAGATCCATGCACACACGCAAAAGTCCTCAGTTGATTGAATCAAATTCGAATCCCATGCGTTTTTTTATTTATTCAATGTGACACAAAATGTATCTATTCCAATTGACAAGGTTTTGAAAATGTGATCTAACGTTCATTGAATCCCGGGCAAACGTCATTGCTTATTTTTATTTGAAAGTAATTGTGTGAATTCGTTGTGCAAGTGTTGCACGAATTAACATCTTCTAATTGGTAAATAAATCCACCATTTTGAGAAATAAAATCGGTTTTGTTTTCCCAAGGGGTTTCCATTAGTCATCCGTATGTTTTCCATGACAACATTCTGCATATCGTATCACTGTCATTGTGGACTTCAAATCAGTCCCTGCATTACTCCCGAAACAGGTGGTCGAGAGCAACTAATACCATTCTTTGTGCACAACCTGGTGAAAACCTTGTCTTTGATGCTGTACAATCATGTGAACACAAGACAACGCGCATTGTATAAATTACCGGGTTCCAGTTAATGTTCCTGTAGGCTGAGAAATGGAGCTCAAACTTCCTGGACTGGTTTCGATGCGCATTTTGGATGTGGACTTAGTTAATCAATCAGTCCCTTTCGACATATGTTTCACGCGCAATCCACAAACGTTCTGATGCTAACGTAAAAGCCAATGATGTATCTGTCCATTACCAAATAACAAGATGCATTTTTTTTACGTAGACCAGAGAAGATTGTTCACCCTACCTAGGTTCTGTCTGACTGAATCGGTGAACAGCCGTGGAACGATCAAGCCAAGGACGAATGTAGCGAATTCAAACCTCTTTGTCACTGGTCACACCTGGAATAAAACCACAGTATCCCCCCCCCCCCCCGTTTTCAACACAAACCAAGAAGGGGACTCTCGACGCAAACGAGGTTTGGTGTTCTTGCCGTAACGAAAGCTTTCATACTTCCTGTACAAACCCCCTTCTGTGTGATGAATAAAAACAAGCGCAAGAGCTGACAGTACTACAGACGCATCTTTGATAAAGGATTGTTGAGGCGACCGGTATACAGCTCGAAGGTCAATCCAGTGGTTAGCATAGGCACTATCCTTCTCATGGTTGTCTCACTCTCTTCCCGTTATGCTCTCTATATCTGTAAGGAATCATTTGCAATACGCCATGTTGGACAGGAATAATAAAATCATAACACGGCATTGGTTGTTACTGAATGTTTTCTTTATATATTCCATAATAATTATCAGATATTTCCTTGAACACAACGTACAATGCTTGTTTGGTCCTATTCAAAAGTTTCCTCATTCGTAATGGCAAAGACATATCTCAGGACCGTGAAAACCTCAACCGATGTTGGAAAATGTGTACTGCAGGGCAGCAGCAGTTTAGGGTTTGCATGAGTTTTGAATGTTTATCATGGTTACACAGAACCAGCCTGATTAAATTTTGTGTAAATGATAAAAACAGCATCCACTTTTCGCACTGGCATCGATTGGGATTCAGTTGTTGATCCCAGATTTCCGAAAATCACGTATTCGTGCATCAACGCATCCAGTATTCAACTTGTTTTGCTCAAGAGTGGAGGGATGTATATGTATATATGCTCAGATGAAACAGCTTATGACCCGTAAGACGAGCTCGATTCCGGACACCAACCGACTGACATTTTCCGTATCGTTCATCTGCCCGAATGAGCGTCGTCAGTTTTTGTTGTTTTCGCTCACGTGATGATACTCCCACTGTTGGTGGTGGTCGTGGTGNGGTGATGAGGATGGGGGGAGGCCGGGGCGGGTGAAAGAGTAGAATATGTTGGTCTGGGATTGTTCTTCAGACCGGAGGCTGCTTATCAGTGCCAATCTGCTCAACTAATCGACTCAGATCCATGTGCCCATTGGAAAACTAGTTGTTGGGTGCACATCCGGAGGCTTGTTGGCATATAGGGCTACCGGGATGATAATGATGAAGGGGCTTTCAGGCGTGGGAAACTTGATACTCCGGTCTGCTAATGGGAATGCAATCGGGTTGAAAATCAAACTGCAATTATGGACTGATAGATGAAATTCCAGACGCTGTAGCCGAAAAGTCGGCAAACAGACAGACAGACAGACAGACAGACAGACAAACGGGGAGAAATGAAGGAGTCGATTTGTTCGGACAGGCACCGGGGATCTGCCAGAATCCGCCAGTAAATTGATGCCTCGTGATCTATTCGGCGATATACCGACGAGTGGAGAGGTGTGGGCGATTAGTCGGTGGATTAGAGGGAATCAAAATCGCGCCCGGCTGCAGCGTCAACGCTTCAAGGGAGTGGGGTGGGGAATATTCGGATGGGTCTGGTTTTGGATAAAAAAGAAAACTCCACATGTATGAATAACGAAATCTGAATGTTTATGTATAAATTCAGTATGCAGTTGTTTGATTCAATTCTTTTTTTTGATGGAAATGATCAGTCTCGTTTGACAACCATTTGAACTTTCAAACGAAACTGACCTCGAAAATGGAATATTTCTACATTGGGCAGAAATGCCTTTTACTCTGTCTTCTCAGAAACGCATACACATGGTAAATAAAAACACGCTGCTATGTTACACACCAAACTGTCCATGATAACCATGTCTATATGTGTGGTCTGATGTTATGTACAAATGTAGGGAGAATAACTTATAGGGTGTCTCACTGGTACCGTACTCATCCTATTGAGTATGGTTTGATACAGTTTTTCACTTCAAGTCTCGGTGTGTTGGTAACCGGGAATCAAACATAAGGGTTTGCGTGACGTCTAACTTTCCCCATTGCCAATCACATTCAAGGGATCAGATCACCTCTTTTCTGTAGGCACCCTTACAGGCTCTATTGGTTGTCCGGCCCCTAAAAGCATATTGTAAATCATGACCGACATCTAAGTTCTTTGTGCTTCATTGAAAAATCGTATATCTGTGGTCAACGATTGGACGTTCACCTACTGGTAAATATGTGATAAACGCGCACATTTTCATGTAATGAGAGAGAGACGCCGAGGTAGAGCGTTTTGTAAACAGGTAGCTGCCTCCTGTATCTCTCTCTCGGTTGTTCAGAACTCATGTGAACTTAAAAATTAGTCCAACAGCTAACGCGAACGCGATGTCTGATAGGAGAAACGGGATGATTTCATATTCGACGGCAAAATTTCATTCGAATGAATAATGATGATATTGTAACAGTATTGATGTGTATGGAGATCAAACATAGGAAAACAGAAGAAACCAAATAGCTGTAGCAGAATTAGATGCACCGTGTTCTTCTAAGTTGGCTGACAATATCCAGCTCGGAGTGGAACTGCATAAAACATTGAGACTACTTGCACAGTGGATAAAATAACTGTGCTCGATGGTTTCTTGGGAACAGATAAGAGCACGAAGATAATAGTCAACCGGTACAAAGAATGAATCAGTCAGATGCCAGTGGTTGTAAAAGTAAGCATCAACTAATCATTCTGAGAAGATAAAAATAAAGCGGATGACAATGATCAAATGTTTAACACCCTTACCAGATGGGGAGGATATTTGATCTTTTGTTTCACAGCCAAACAAAAAGATGGATGCACTGTGGGTGAGAAAAATGATAATCCAACTGTACTGGAACACACTACACACACACAAATGTCTATCCTACCAAATAGCCCCCCAGAACCGGTCTCCACAACTGGAAAGTCACCCGAAATATCCTTAAGCAACCCACCCCCGCTAATGTCAGTTTGAAAAGGAGACTTCATTGAAATTAAAATTTCACTTTAGTTAGCAGAACGACCTTTGATGACGATATTGTGATGATATGATACAATATGATGATATTTTACATGGCATAATGTTGACAAGACTTACTGGGTAGTTTTGATAAATTAACTCCCAAAATTTTGCGTCTAAGTTCTTCATTTATGCTCAGTTTTACAGCCCTAAAGTTTTTGATTTCAGTAATATTGAAAGCCTGGCGAACAACATGAGACAGGTTCAGTAACTGTACGTATTGATGCCAGTGTGTTATCGTCCTGAAAGACAAACTGTGGCCACTGTTCCAGGAGCTAGCTTTTATCGCTCTTTCAAAGTCATTAGATAGTTTGGACAATGGTGTTTCCGTCTTCCCTTCCCACTGTAGCAGAACTTAAGCCGATTTAAGCTGTCAATACACTCATTATTGCCTCGGTGTACTTCTGTCCATTTGATCTTCAGACCTCCATGCTTCCATCAATCATTCGTGGCTTAAATCTTATTGCATCAGATCAAGTAAGATTGCTCCACTTTGTTCCCGCCAGTACCATAGATGGGTCATCCACTCGAAGTGTAGTCGCGCAGCATCCAAAATATCTTCAAGAACCGTCAGGTACTCACAACACAGCTGTTCAACACTTAATTTACGCTCCGAACCGGAAAAGGAGCCCTCCAGTTTCTAGTACGACGAACAACGTTAAAAGAGTTGTTTCCTTCATCGTGTTTTGATGCTTGTTACATAAGGTATAACACTACCAGAGAAACGAGGAACGAAAATCAACTGGCTGCCGTTAGGAATTAAGAGAACGGCTCTATCCTGTCAGATAAACTTGTGCGTACTTTTTCGGTGGAATGGGTTTCTTCACTGCACTGCATAATTTCGTGGCATGACTGCTATGCATTCTGACCAGACATCAGACTACCTTCCATTCTGTGAGCATTAAGTGAACACAAAAAGACGGGTAAATATGTTGAATTGCATTCAGCACATCTGTTCAAAAATTGTAACAAATTTCATGGATTCGAATTACACAATGGCTTCATATAAATATACGATTTGCAAACAACCCGGGTGCCAACGCAATACCAAGAATAACAGAGAACAAGGGGGTTGGGGTATTAAACAGAGAGAACATTTGGACGAACATTTGGAGCGAATGACAAGAATAATAATTACTTTGTTTTTTTCACTTTACACATTTTGGTATATTTTATGTTAGTGTATTGTTTGCATGGAGCTCGGCATCTTAACAGGCAGACTGCATAGCATTCGTGCCCTTAACTTCTATTCTGAGACATATCTCTCAGAGTCTCTAACCAACGACAATCCTCATCTCTTGGGCTTCAACCCGGAAGAGA
>UZAN01042312.1:19627-32272 GCA_900618425.1 Echinostoma caproni
ACAGATGCTGTGTGCTCAACAAACAACGCCAGGTATCGGTGCAACTGCGATGACTGTCTCCAGGCGACCTCAGTTTAGGTCTCATTCATCATGTTGTGTAGTACACGTGGTGTTGGCTCTGTGCCGAAAATTGGGCCAAGTAAAACTGTGCATGTTGTCCTTAATTCCAGTCTCACCAGCTGCCCCCACGACCCCGACGACACTGTGGGGCGGGTACACAATTACACAGATGCACCCACACACCTGGCGAGATTTCGCAAAACCGTCGTGAATGCGACAACGGACGGATAATGCGACCAACGCGTGTAATCATCATCCTGACTCATCTGTCCACCGAACAACAAACAAGGTGACGGGGATGATAGCAAACTCAAATGAACAACTCAAAACCACGCCGGAGACAATTCGAATGGACAAAGTCGATATGGTAGCATGCAATAACAAAGTTCACTTTGATTAATGTAGAATGCTCTATACAGGATTGGGTACAAAATGCCCCGGCGTACTGTCTACTACTGCATTGTATCTAGCCTCTGATAGACGCTTCGTTCCGCCACTCTACCAACTCGAACAGAATCAGGAACTGTACGAAATGATAAAACTTATATAATGTAAGATAGATTCGAAGTTTCAAAGGAAGTGTAACTTGTGAAAGATGTACTACATGTTATCATTTATAGATACATTGAAACTGAAGATTGATTGATCCCGTCCTGTACTGGATTAGCTACCGGATTTGCGGATGGGCACATGTGAGATCGAACAGGATTGACACAGGTGCAAAGTGCCACCCGATTCTCACTTCATCTTGTCTTTCATTTCCATATGCAATGTTCTGTTATCTGGTCACATGAATCATGGATATGACTATACGCGATAATGCTCGTCCGAAAACAATCGTCTTCTGGCGGGTTGAAAACGCTCCAATCATGCGAATCAGTCTAATCACCATCCGAGAATAGTGCCAATTTCACCTTTCTCATACCGGCCATTTACCTCATCGGAATGAAACAGGGGCTGAATTGTGCAATCCCCTCCTCTCCTCGCTTTCAGATCAAAGACTTCGATTAAGCGAAGTCGATAGGAGACTGAAAAAAACAATATTTCATCATTCGGTTATTGAGAGAATGATCTGAACTGAACTCGCTTCGTTCTCTCCTTAACGTATTGGTGTGACTGGTCCTCATGGAACAGACCGGATAGATCGTGACTTTCAGGCAGTTTCGAATCTCTCATTTCAGATGAAAGCGATATGATCGTGGCAAAATGACTATTCTATGCAACAGCAGCAGCAGCAGCAGCAGCAGCAGCAACAATAACAACAACAACAACAACCGTATTGCACACTAGAGAAAATACTTGAAAAGCAACTCCCTGCTATCATAACAACCCGTAATGACATTTCAATGATGAATAGATTTAAAAAGAAACGGAGGAACGCGATAGACTAATACGATATGAGGAGATGTTGCTCAGCCTAACACCACTCTATTTGAATTCCCCATCTTCCGCTTGAATTTGCTTCGACATTCCAATCTTCATTTCGCTCTTTTATCCAAATGGGCAACCAAAAGCAGCAACCAAAACCGGCGCACGAAAGTGCATGGTAATGGTTGTTACCAATTGAACTGAACTGAACTGATGTTGCTCAGCGTCCAAAGCACCAATAGAGAAGGCAATGGGAAACAATAAATTCTAGCTGAACTTCGTCCTAACAAAACGATGATGTCAAAACCGCCAGGATCGCACATACAGTTGAGTTGATATCGCAACAAAGGCAGCCAAAATGCATCATTTCACCCTGTTCTCCTGTCTTAATTGAACCAAGTGAAAATGAGATACATCAAACATTATCCAATCCCCTCATTTTGCACGGAAATCGATTAGTAGAGTAACATAGGATATAAATGGACCTCGTTGATGCTATTCCAATAGCTACCAACACACACAACTTTCTGTAGGTACAGTAACAATACAAGAAGATCAGGGTCACATGAGCCGCGTGATCGGGCGTGTCACAGATTCCAGCTCACCCATTATCTACACACATGAACGGAAGTGATGTATGGTGTGATCATGGGATGCGATTTGACGTCAAATTGTTCGCCGTACCGATATGAACTGAATTTCAACGAGGATGGGTTGGGGATCGACTGGACGAATGGTGTGTGTGTGTAGCTGTGATGTGAATCAAAGAGTAAGATATTGCAAACCTCTAATGAATTCGGACCATATCCTCTGAGGCTTCACCGATGAGTTGCATGCCTTTATTTGAAGACTATAGTCACTAAGACATATTTAAATTCATTTACATCTAGTTGGTATGTGTGTGTGGGGGGGGAAGCTTCTGAAAGGCTGCACCGGAGTTACATCACCCTGCATTCCACTGGAGCTGCTACATTACTCAGATGGGCACAAGGAGCGGGGGGAGGGCAGTAGTGAATGCACATACGACACTATTCACAGATTGCTCCGACCCGGTCAGATATAAATAACTGCATATTCTCCATCGTGTCCACAAAGCAGTCTTAGATAGTGCTACACAAATAGATCCCGGTTTGTTGAGGATAATAAGACAACGACGGAACACATCCGTTTACCGATGATAGCCGCGTGAATACACGCACGGTACGTATGCGTATTTCACATTTGTCTGGGTGCAAATAGTACCAAATTGATCATAATGCAGACATCTCTTGGACCGAAACAAACCCATTCATGATTTGCATATTCCTTGACCCTAAATAGAATAGATCATATAGAGGAAAAAACATATGCGTTTTGCCCGTTGTATCTTTTTAAAAACATCCGATCATACTAACTTGAAAAACACCCTCTAAGAAAGTGTAATAGTTGTTGTCTTTCCTGCGTGTCGTTATGAACGTCAATTAGAAAAAATCCTCTGATTTACAAACATATGGGAAAACGCTCGACATTATTCGATCCGATGTGAAGTGGAGCAAATCACATCGTGTACAAAATGATCCTCCGTGCGTCAACATTTTGACTGACTTTGACCACTTCACCCACTTCACCCCGTCCTGTCCCAGTCCAGTTGTTCCAGTCACTGCCTGCAGATCAAGCGGTCGCTTGATACCCAGTGGTCATGGTAGGAACAAAACACGGCCAGAATGCTTCAATAGTTGGCCGGTGATTTAGACAATAATCACAGAAAAACACGATTTCGGACGATCGATTTACTTTCCATTGGTGGTTTGTTTCGAGCAGATGCTAATATATCACGCATTTGGCTGCATTCAGTTTTTTGTGGTCAACGATCGATCGACCTGACATCGGATCAAAGTGAATAAATAGACATCTGATGAATTATCGAAAAAAACCGGCTTGCTGTGCCTAACTGACATAATTCTCACGGCCAAAATGAACTTTCCCGAGAATTCACAACCCGAGACATTCGGATAACCGCATTGTGACCCTCCAGCGGACTGGAATGCACTCATCCTAGTGTAGCGGTAACAGGTGTCCGTTGGATGTTTTGGTCGTGAGATGCGGTTCACACGTGATGGAATGCCCAGTCGAATGGGTAACTATCAGCAGCAAGAGTCAGTTTGTATACCCGTTCTTTAGAGGTTCAGAATCAAGGTTTCCCTGTTTCTCTAACGGAGACGATTAGTTTTGACTACAGAATCGGACATTAGTTTATTATCCTCTCACTGTAGTGAAACCTGACACCATCACGAGAAAGCAATGAACAGACAACTCTCAGGCTATCTGCCAGGCGGATGTGCATTTCAGTTTGATGAATAACAGCCGAAAATTATTGATTGAAAGACCAGCTATGTGGGCGACTAGTACTTTCCCCATTTGAAAAAGCACTCACAACCAGGTGTGAAATAGTTCAAAATAGATAGATAGATAAGCGATCTAAGACAAACCACGAGCCGTTCAGGAATACTTTCTATGGTAGCAGTTGTGCAAATTTATTTACATGAAACAGAGGTTAGTGATTGGAAGAGAACAAATGTGTTGTTTGTTGGTCACTGAATACACAAGAAAAAAAAGACTGGGCCAAATCGCATACCAATAGGTGAGGTTTCCCCTCGGGGACGATAGCAATACAGGAAAAGGATTCGATCTCGGAACGGGTATCGATTAGGATAAGGGGAGAGGGCAAATTGTCGAACTTTTCTACTGGAAATGTGACAATCAGAAGACCGTAAGTGAACAAATGACAAAAACAAACAATACGCGCCGGTAGAAGGTAAAAACAGAATATACGTGACTGATAGTGCAGACAACCAGGCGTAATGAAAACCCGTATTATCCGTTTGAACACGGTAATACAGAGCGCGCTTGTGTGTGCCCTAACTTTGATGGAGAGCTGATATCCGGTTGCGGTTCAATGATCCGTTTAGCGCGAACGAGATTCCTTCCGTGTGTGTGTGTGTGTATACTGAAGCGGAGTTGTAATTTTGATCTGTGTAGCACTGTTCAATCCCATTGGTTCTGACAGTGATTAGCCTAGCCCTACAGTGCTCTAGGCTGGATTGTTGTCCATAAGCAAACTGAAATAACTTTCAAAGAATCCATGAAAGGAAGTTAGAACACAGAGGACGTTGGTGCATGAGATCGAGAATCATTTCATGACTTTGTGCAACGACAGAAGTAACACTGATGCCCACTTACGGATCAGCCTGTTGATCACTATGATTGTATTTTCATCCAAACCCTGAAAGAAAACTAATTTTATTTCTCTCTAAACCATTAGCATTGAAAATGTACCGTGTTGATAAAAAGAGAGGAAACGCAATCCGTTGGGGGTTGATCGCATACAGTTGTATCTGTAATCGCAGACAGCCTTGGCGACAATCACGAAAGCCAAATAAAATGCTTCCAGACAGCCTATCAACATGTTTTCAACTGCTTGCAACTATTCCCCTCAGCTTCACCTGACTTGACGATCTCAAAATTTGCGGTATATTTCTTTTGAGATGATCTCAGTAGTATTCCGTTGGATAAGAATCTCAGGATCTGGAAAGTTATCGTAGGCAGAGAACGCCATGATACACTTTCCATGACATGAGTGCGTTGTCGTCCGCAGTATTAGTATATAATCACCCGTATATGTTTAGTCTTGTTTCGGGATAGTGTAAACCAATTCTTCCACAGACAATGTAACAGCCCTCGTTATAGCTTTACGTGTGTCAAAGAAGGCTAACTACTACGGTAAAATGTGTCAATCTTTTTTGTTGCCTCGCTCTATTCACCTAGAAGCCGTAAAATTGTGTTCGTCAAAAGCTTTCAAAGGGCGAAATTCCCGGATTTCCGCAGTCCGACATCCTGCCAAACCACTTTCACATTCATTCGTAACTGAATAGAGGCGGCGACCAAAAGCTCCATTTTGCTGGTATATCAATGATACTCAACTGATATCCGTGATTAGACCTAACGCATCGGAGCGAAGATTATCTGGATATCAATCACGAAGAGCAGATCGTCTGATTGATGTAGATCTTGACGCACTGGAGAATCATAAGTACAGATCTACGAGACTAAGTAGATTTGGGCGTTCTCCGTTATATTCATTTCATATTTTTAACCATCAGGATGCGCCAGCCCCTCGGCAAGAGCCTGTCATCTGCTACCCAGTACCCCAACTTGGCTACCAGATACACGAACCAACCAGGACATTGCGATCTTTATCTGTGATGGCACGGCAGTAGTCGAGTGGCTGGAATTGAAATTCACCATGGTGAAGCGGGACGATAGAGTTAACTGAATCGACGCGTTACAACCGCCATTCCAATGTGGTGATGACCAGCTCAGCTGTCATCCGGCTTAATATCAAAATCTCAAACTGCTAAGGACGGAGCCTACGCGATCAACTGATGAATAAAGAAGTGTCATTGAGAGTGATCGCAAAGTAGCAAAGAGCACGCAGTGGTCTTTCTTGAAATTCAAATCCATGCAGAAACATCACATACTACTGTTAATGTGATGGAAATACTAAATGATAAGTCTAAAGTCATGCGATTTAAAAAAAAATCCGGTATAAATTGTTTTGTTTCATTAGAGAAAAATTGTTTGTTCTTATGATTAATACTACCGTTTGATTTATTTTCAAACTGAATTTAAACTATTCTATGGTCACAGTATATTTTAATTTTTTTCATTCAGAAAGAAATAGGCGACGAGAGACAAGATGACGATGAATAGAGAGAGAGAGTGGAGAGAGATGGAAAGAGAAGTGTATTGACAGTCTCATCCCGTTCTATCGATCCATTACACTACTATCTGAAGCTCCTTAATGGACGCACCATTGGAATTGTTGAAAATTGTAGATGGGAGAACTGATGGTCACAAACATGAAAACTGGTGGATGATTTATGCGTCCAAATGGGACAGAATATGTCACAGCTTTCAGACACAATGGGCATTCGCAGAGAGTCGCACACAATTTTGTATTTCGTTGAGCTCTCTTCGTGTCTGGAGACGCTTATTGATGGTCGAACACAACCCACCGATGTAATACTTCACCGGTGAAAAATGCGAATCATCACTACATGCCGTACAGTTTCATCATGGTTGAACATGGTAGTTGGCTTGTAGGCAAATCCTGGAAAGCTTGGCTGGAAATCGTTGAGAACCAAAGAGCACGACCGAGAAACTGCGATATGTGGATCGGTACTAAGAGTAAGGGAGGTGCATAGAGGTGTACAAACATTTTCACACCTACGTACTGTCGTAAAGACAATCTGGCCTGAATCGCATACGACCGAATGTTTCGATGGATGGGACGAGGGGGTCATTTAAAAATTGTCTATACTGCTATTTTTCATGCCCATACTCATACTATAATTGCAGAATAGGTGGATTGTGATGAACACACAAGTTTTTAGACTCATTCAGTCAACTGAATTTGTCGCATCGAAGAAAATTAATCGATTCCATCGTTTTTTCTGAACACCGACTAGACTGGATGACGCTTGTCTTACTGGAAGTTTTAGCGAACAAACGCCATTTCATTGTATTGTGCCTGATCTACTCAACCGGTTTAAAGAGTAACGAATATAACCCATCTTTGGGTCCACGGAAAGTGACGCATCGTAGTTGTGGCCCGTGCTGACGTAGGGGCACTGGGGTCTGAAATCGTGCTGAATTCACGACCGAAGCTAAACTGCTTTGAGACTTCCGTTTTCGGTATCGTTCGCAAACCTCGTCTGGCACATTGCAGACCGTTCAGGGGGGAATTTATCTTTTCATTATTACTTCCTTTTATTAAACATGCAATAGTACAGTTTTCAGGAAGGGCGGGGGGGGGAAGCGACCAATCAAAGGGCTGCCAGTCAACACACACAACGGGGAAAGTCAGGCAGCGGTGGTGAGATTCGAACACACATCCCCAGGGTGATAAGTTGGTGACGTTACCACCGGGCCAGGACCGCACATCTAACCCACATCTAACGTCTTATATCTCCACGGACTGAAACGCACGGCTTAGGATACAGGCGGCCGGACCCGGATTCTCCGCAGACTGTGATCATCCTACGGAGGAATCCTGTTAGGTTGGATGACTGGCCCGTACAATAAACAATACCCTTCCCGTCACGGACAATGTGTTACATTGTATCCTCCAGTGGAATACATTGTTCGACTTCATAAACGAATGTGCAGTCAGTGAAAGGGTGAAAAAAAGGCATTGATTAAAGGTAAGCGACACCTGTCCATTTGATGACGTGCAAAGGTTTGGGGATTCGAGGAAAAAGCCTTCTCCCTACTGTCCCGACACACATACACACACACAGACACACACACACAGGTACGATCCCACACTGCCCCCGAAACGTAATAGCAAAGCACCAGAGGTGGACAAACCGCGGACACGAGTCCATCGTATACATATTCAGAACCGAGGCGTATTTTGACTGACATACGTCACACTATAAATTTTGGCAGTGAGTCAATCTAAAACCCGTAAATGGTCTAATAACAGTAGTCGAACAGCGTTTTTTTCTAACCGGGGGCACACGTCTATGAATAAGTGAGCCTCAACTGTGGTAAAAGTTGATGGCTGCCGCGCCATGTGAAGACCGGACAGCGATCAGAAGGACTAGCTCAGACCATGAGCTGTCTAGCAATCAGTATGCTTCCCACTCCTTGTCTCACCCCGTCCTGAGCCACCCCACCCCAACATCAGACAAACAGGAATGATTCGCTCGCAGAACGACTCACGGGACCACCACGGAAATGAAATAGGGCTGATCTACAAAGACGATGTATTTTCCTAGCACTATTGATTCGAGGTAAAAACCATCAGGGTTCATGCCAGTGTATTGAGAGAACGAGAGAGACAGAGACCGGGGTGAGGAGATTCCCATGCGTATTCACTAGCAGATGCTCTCCTTTCCGGACGGATAGTTAACCGCCAAAATGGGTGAGCCCGTGGCTCTGTTGTGTGTGTGTGTGTGTGTGTGTGTAGGTGCACGGACTAAAACGGCAGAACGCAGTGGGGGGTGTGGACTGACGACACTGGCCCCAGTGATAGACCTAGTGAAAAAAAATCGTACAATAACACAGTGTTTCCGATTTCTAGAAAACGGTGCCGATGAATGCAGTGAGGTGGTGATGAACGGAAATGTGATCGCAAATCCCGTGGTTTCCAATCGATATCATTAACTGCTTGAAAAAGCATGCAGTGAATCAACAAGTCTGCGAATGTGGACCGATGGTAAAAGAGGCTTGAAAGTGCCAGGAACAGATGGAGAGAGAGAATAGGCAAGTTGGTCCATCACTATGCGTTGCCGCGACTGGTCAGTTGCTTGCGTAGCTAGATTTTGTGAACTCGAAGATATTCCAAACTGATAAGAAAAACCAGTAAATGACTTAAATTCAGTGTTGGGAGCAGTTATTCGAGCGCAGTGCACAGCAGGGCTGAAGGATCGCGTAGCGGTTTCAACCTTGTCCAGTATAGTTGTACTCGGTGCACATTCTTTGGCCCAAATTAGCACCGAAACAAAAACCTTGTGGTCGACTTATCACCCATCCATCACTGGATACTCGTTTGGACAGTGGAGTGTATGTATCTGTTGTGATAAAGCGCTGACTGATCCTCGCATTACGTGCTCTTATATCAGCCAGTGAAAGCTTCGTTGTTACCACTCAAAGATAAATCGTCCAGTTCAAATGAAGCAAAATTGACTACTCAATGTTTGTGTGAGTAGTACGTCCGTATTCAGTCTAATAAATCCTGGCCGTGCTGAACACTGATAGTTGATAATCACCAACGGGAATGGGACACTGGTGCGGTGCTTTCCAGCTTTGAAAGGCACTGGTGACAAATGTTTATTATTCCCCACTAATCAGGGAAAACGTGTTGGAAACCCTCGAGTTGCGAACAATAAAAACAACAATCGAAAAAATTGTGAATATATCACTTTTATCAAGACGATCAAACGGAGCGATAATTGTGCTTACTTTTGTAAACGGTGAAGGGGTTCTTCATCCCAGCTTTAGTTTTTCGACCGTAAAGCTGATCGAATTAGACAAATTCAGAGCTAATCACGACGTGATGTTTTACAGGACATACAAACGATTCGAATAGAATGGACTCCGTCAATAACAAAACGAGTGAAATCAATCAAACACTGGTTGTCGTTCAGTGGTGCTCATAATGCAAGGCATGACTGTCATGCCTACCTCCCCGTATCGATTTTCTGGCGTCAACCCAGTCATGTCTATCTAGTCTAGTTGTCACTATCGGAGGGGTTTTGTCATTGGAAGCGCTATTTTATTCCGTTTTTGTGTGTTTGAATGATCGGTTCAAAATTATAATAACAGGGGAGACATGCAAGTTTGGAAAATCCACAAGCGATTTTCACTATGATCTGTGTTCTCATTATATATAGTCATTCACATACTACTTCTCGTAAACTATTCCAAAATGACGTTTAAGTCAAGTTCATTGCGGTTGGTAACATCTAACCCATCTACAAACATTGAATCATAGTACTGATTCATAAATTGACCGATTCTGAAAGAACGGCCCAAACAAGTTTACCCGGTGTTGCAAATGAGTTTATTGCGATGACAATACATTTCCTGGGTGCGAACGAGGTGACAAAAGATTTCCGGGTATGCATGCCTGACGAGCGGGAAGAAGCGCGAAACCAATTGTGTACTCTTCTAGGGAAATTTTTGAAGTCATTCACATAATACTTATTATAATATATACAAGACGCGTAAGATGGGCCTAAACAAAACTGCAGAGAATGTCCAAGACGGGGTCAGTTGCATTATGGCAAATAAAGTAGATTTCAACCTCTCTCTACCCCCTCCCCATGAGTTCTAATTTCTCTTTCCTTGCCCCAAAGACGCATTGGTTATCGATCTGATCTTCAATAACAACCTCGATGTACGTGATAATTGCACTCAGTTGCCATTTATTTGTGACGGAATAGAAGCATGATGTGATTCAGTACAATAAACTGTAAACAAATCAGGTCTATTGTTTTTGTAAAAACGAGGATTTCAAATGAGAAACTTTCGTTGAAACGTATTCTGTTCTACAAAAGCCATAAACCAAAATCTTTAGATGAATCTGCATAAACAATAATCAACAGAGATGAAAAGAAAACAAAAAGACTCTCAAAACTGACTAACCCCTACGGTGACGAATTCGACCAGGATCTGTGAGAATCCGTATGGGAAATTCGTTGACTGTTTTGTTGTCCCAGATGGTTGTGGTGTTGATCGTGGTCGAGTGGGCTGTTCTCTCGGACCGGTCGATTATGTCCGACGAGGAGGAAGTAGGCTGGGGACTGGGTTTTTCGTCCGGGGGAATTGGCACGATACGAAGGCGATGTGGTTTTGCAATGGATTCCATCGACCAGGTGGAGGGATTCGTTGAATCTGCTGCTGCGGTGCCGTTGTTCTCCGGGTCCAAATAGAACACCGCACCGTGCGGATAACCACTTGCCCACACAGCTTTGATATGACCTCTGCGATGGATGCATACGTGAGGGCCAATGAGAAATTTGACATTAAGGCAACAATGATTCGCCATTCAATGATTAAAAGAATACTGTATGTAGTTGTTGGGGCGTAAAAAGATCCACAAACCGCAATTTTCGGTCATAACATCGATCTTTCTTATTTCTATAAAATCATCCAGATTATTTTCATTACATCATCATTAAACAGACAGTGAAAGTAAATATGTTGACAACAATAGATTAATGAGGATAAGCCGATTTCATTGATGAATTCTAACGCTTGACAACTGCGGCAGTTTTACTTTATCGCATCTTGTATCTCACTGGATCATTTGGGTTCATGGTGTTCTGTTTCATTTGTTTTGCAGATTTATCTTTAACCTTGATCCACGAAGGAAGGAACGGATTGCTGTGTTGCCTCACAATCCCGCACCACGGCTACCTTGTTATCCAAATCATCGCTTAGTCTCGTACCTGCGGGTACATCAGCCGGACCACATCCTGTCTGGAATTTGTGTCAACTCCGATGCGCTTGGGGAGCCCGGAGTATGTTCGCATTGCACGATTTCAGATGGCGTACAAAGTGACATTTCCATTTTCTCTGAGGATGCACATCTTACCCTTGCACAACCAAGTATTCTATCTGTAGAACAGCACTATGTTGACGATGGCCCTTAATCACGTGCGTGTCCAATTCACTCTTTCTACGGTGGATTTTTTGTTGTAGGTGCATGATTTATCGCATGGAAATTTACCACATCCTCAGACATTGCCACTGACTTCCCGCCACAGTTAGTTTAGTGAAGTGATACTTGTCTATTCATCTATTTGATCATTTTCCTATTCACGGAAAAGAGGTAGGTCCGGTAGTGTTCACTTCCAACGCAGGGATTAACGGACTCGGATGAAAAAACAACTGAGTGGTTTTGATTTCATACACATTCTATGTGTCCACTCTTTCCTCTTCTATGTATCCCACTGTATACCCAAAAATCCGTTTTATGGTTATTCAACCCCAAAGAAAGAACGAGTTGATTGTCGCTAAGCCCGCCTTAAAGTCAGAATCACACACAAACTCCAGGACGGATTTCATCACATTCCGAACAGAACAGAGATATACTCATCAACTGTGTCAATCCACAACGGACATGATAAGACTGACTGGAACAGAAGAGCACCAAAGGGTTTTACTATGGGAATTCGGTGAGACAAACCGAATATCAAACTAAAAAGTGTCATAAATGGATCAACTCGTCAATTTGATCTGGAAACAAAATCAACAGTCCCGAAGTGACACCGAGGACAGAAACGCCAGGAGTGAGACTGTACGTGGGACATGATAAGCGTTAGGTTTGTTAAATGGTCCAGAGTAAAACTTAGAACCTCAACATGTGAACCCATGGGGCAGGATTATTCAGTTTGAGCAGTAGTTATCGAAACATCCTTCCGTGTCGGAGTACAGAGTTGATGAAGAGGCAAAGGCCTGAGGAACAGATCGGGATAGTCATTTCAGGAAGAGGTGTGCTAGTTAGCTGGGAGTCCACCATTCGATACAACTTGTGTCTTAAACGGGAAATTGAATCTCACCGGATCTACACTTCCCAATCAAGTTATTTTTCCGTCACACACACATACACACTTTGTTCACATGCAAATCCCACGACTAGAATCTCAACACATGTGAATAACGGAG
>UZAN01042313.1:4023-16498 GCA_900618425.1 Echinostoma caproni
ATATATATATATATATATATATATATATATATATATATATGATCTTCTCCTCATAGTTCAATGTTATCCTCCCAACCCCAGGGATTTTATCCGCTCATAAAAAATGCAACTCATAATTATAAGGTATTAAAAACTATCGCGTTATAAATGCTAGTATGGGCATACTTTGAAATTTAAATCACTTGTTTTTTTATCTGCATGAGCAGTAGTCTGATATATGAGGAAAAACCAATGAAATCAGTCCCATCCGTGTACCTATCCGAAGCTCAAGCGGACTACAATGAACTGTAATTCCTTTGTGGTCTGTACAGTTTTACTCTAAATTTCACAGATCACTTAAATCGAGCCTCACTGTAAGTAGTCGTGACTTCCGCCTATAAGATTTTGAGCCTTCACAAGGCCCATATATTCAAGATCCGAGATTTTCGCGCAGACTTGGATTAAAGTGAGTGTTCTTTAAAATATTGCGGCAAGCCGTTGTGTATTTTTACGTCCACAAGAGGATAATATATTGTTACAATGAATGCCATTGTTTTTTCTCTCCTGTTCTTTTCATTTTCCTTCCTTTTGTTGAATATACGAAGATACAATTTTCAAGAAGAGAGAAGCGGTTAATCAAAGGGTGGCCATTCAACACACAACGGTGAAAGATAGGCGGTGGAGGTGGGATTCAAACAAGCATTCCCGGTGGGATAATCTAATGACGTTACGACCTGACCGGCACCACTCGGTGGTGTAGTCCGCGTGCCTAATAGTTTTCTATCCCAAAGGAGTTAGTACAATGGGGTGAAACATGACATGGATTTTATTTGTTGAGTAGGTGGTGTGTGATTTGTACAAATGAACCAGGCTGGGCTGCCACAGAGCAAGAACACACCACCGATGTGACACAGGCCAATTGAAAACCAAATAACTTCTAAAATGTCATTTTCAATAAGCCTTCGTTTGTAATCATCTCAAAGACCACATTTTGATACAGTTTACACTGTAATGTTTACTGTAATGATCGATAAAATGATACAACATTTGGAAAGTAATGACAACATTTGGGTTAAACTAACTCAGAAGAGCATTGTCAGTGCCAACTACCTCAGTCAGTTTTCAGTAATCCTTATTGAACTCTGTTTGGCTTGTAAACTAAAGTTATTTCCGGCTCATCTGATAAATGGTCTATTGATCATTTCAAAATAAAGGCTTTGTTTTAACATTCAATTTCCTTGCATTTGGTAGAATTGTAAATCAAAAAGTGTGAACCTGTTGTCTCCGATTTTCGGTACCTTCTTTTTCGACCACTCGACAGTATTTAAAATGGATTTGTTTATGCCCTAGGGTGTAAACTACATTATGAAAACGTTAGTCTCGTATGAGGATGTTACACTGGCAACCCTTCAGGGGCTACACGGAATAAGTTGGACGCAAAGCAAGTGCATGAGAAAGAAACCAAAATGATTTACTTTTGCAGTTGAAGTGTTTAACCTCTTCCAAGTCAACTCGAAAAGCAGCGAGACAAGGCATTTCGCAGTGGGCTATAATTTTCGAAGTACGAACAACTATGGTCAGAAAACTGTGAATAGCAAAGCCCCCTCGTGAATTTCAGCCAGGTTCACTAAACAACAGTTACTGTGAGGCAATTTGTCACCGCCGAGAGATTTACTAACTCTTATATCAATAAAAAACCTGTGTTTGGATAACGGGATAATCTTAGATTGAAATTATTAGTATCTGAACAATCAAAAATATTGAACGGCCTCTTCCTCACAAATTGTAGTCACTTAAATAGGAGACCCGCAGTGTCCCTAAGTATTTGTTCTCCTCTGTCTCACACACATAGAGCGGAATGCAAGTGAGAATAAAGTCCGGTCTCCGTTTTGCAATATTTTTCTTGTCTAACTGGAAATAAAACGGTCCATCCCAAACAAACGACTGATTGGAGAGGAGTTTGTTCTAATTGGCAAAAGTGAAATTATCAAAATTTCAAAAACCGTCGGCTTTCGGGCTCAGGTACTGAGACCTCGGGACTGGACAAATAAAAATGAAAAATGTATTCCTGTGTGCGATTGGGGGGAGGGTTGTTGATAAAACACGGCGCATCAGATGTTGAAAGCTAAAGCAAACTTGTAATCAAAAGCCGCTATGATCTAAAATTTTGTTTCCTAAACACCCCTAACGACGTGAGTGATTATCATCAAAAATTCATATGACCGTATCCTGCCCGTTTGATGTGACTATTCATTATCGGCAATCCTCCATCCCGGCATCCGCCTCCGAACTGGTCACAAACGTCCCTTTGATGCAGTCACGTTTAAATGCCGGTTACTTATCACGATCTTGCACTGTGTGATTTGCCTCTTCAAGGCTGTCACGTTAGTCATTAGTTGGTTAACCCCCCTAAAATGAGATGGCATGCAATATGAAATGGCAGTACACGGGTTTTGCACAGTCCTCAACGAAGCATGATCAGCTTCGAATTGCAACGAGGGGTACGACGAAAGGGAGAAGTGTATACTTTCATAGCTCAGTTCCTTGCACGGTGAATTCGTTGCCGTGGCTACACAACAGACCGACATGTAAATACGGTGCATTATTCGATCACCTATCATTACCGAGCATAAATGTTTTTGGATTCGGACTGATTCTGTACATGAGGTTCAAAGTAAATGACTTCAAAGTATCTGAGGAGCACATTGAAGAGTGATTGGTTATTGGACATCAGAGATATGTAACAAAAGTGTGTAACACATGAACAATTCTTCGAATCACTCGATCGCAATAATCTCAGATTAGCGGACTGTTATCTTTCTGCATTATGTGGAAAGTTCAAAATTACGATACGAACGACAAAAGGTAAAAAGAATGATTCCTCTAGCACAAGGCATCTGGTGAATCAGATTCACTGTGTGATGCTGAATGAGATTATCCGGATTCCATTACAACATAAATGACAATGCATCTTAAGTATAGCACAATGCAGATCAATTACAATCATCATCACTAAATGTAGTAACAATTAAAGGACAGTGTTTGGCCATTATACTTTGGTGAGCCCTGTGTCTCCATGTGATTTCTGTGTGCATTTATTGTTTCCTTTTGGTTTCCTAACCGTCCACCAAGGTAGTGTTCACTAACTTAAATTATGCACCTTCAAAGAAATAGTTAATTTTGTCATGATATACTGCGAAAACTTGTCTTTATGATTTATATTTTCTAGTTAATTACAAATTGAATGCTTCAAGTGCATCCATAAAAGTATGTTTGTAGCACTGCCCATGCATTGATCTTACAATGCAGAACGTCCTTGACCACCCGGTACCCTCAGCCTCTAGTTGACGGCTTCCACATACGCCAACACAGCGGAAATTCACAAAAATGATAGTACACCATGCGATATGAGCAATTAACGGTATTCTTGTTCAGTCTAGCTGTTTGTTTAAAAGCTTGTTCTGTAGCAGGTTTTACGAGGCACCAGACAACAGATGGCAACAAATGTTTTTTTTCTAGTTCACAATTAATAAAAAGTTGTCGACGTTTTGAACAAATCAGAAAACAAAAAATAGACTAAATTTCAGATACAGCGTAGCAAATAAAAATAAAGAGGTTACTACTTACTAGATAGACTGAAGTAAGGCATGACAAATAACTGCGGTGGAAATGTTTGTGATAACCGACAATCCAAAAATTTACCATTTAAAGATGATAACTAACCTTCAGAAAACGATGCAGAAATTAAACATCCCGGGATTGGTTGGCAATAAAGGTAACAGTTAGGTGAAAGTCAGACGTAGCAGATCATTTTCAAACCCAGACGAAAACAAAAAGGATGATCAAAAAGATTCGTTTTTCATCTAGTTTACCGGAAATGTTCAAAATTGATTTCTCGATTGAAGTGGATATACAAACTCAATACCACAGGAATTTTTGAATACTGCCAACTGTCGCTGCTAAACAGTCTTTGATTATCCACACGTCGACCGAAACGCTCCGAATAGTTCTTCTATACTAAACTTTTTTATTCATATTATCGTTCTCTGATTCTTAAGAATTCACTACAGAAAACGATTGAAATTTTAAATGAGGCTACCTCGTTCATTCCAACACCAGAACAGAAACTAGCAGCTCCTTGCACGCCAGGGTAATTTATCATCGCATACAGTCACAGAGAAAAAGTAAAATATAGCGTCCTAAATTCAAGAAGAATTTGGACTAAAAATGTGAAAACGGCTAGCATTTACCTGGGATTTTTAAAAGTTTGTCTCACACGAATGCTGTCTGTGACAGAAATTTCCAAAACAATGGGACAACAAACAAACGGCCAGCAGTGGTACGAGCGTGCACAAGCTTATAAAGACACTTGGTTGCGGAAGTGAATAAACATTATTTGAGCTCTGTGAGTAAAAGTTGACTGATATATGTAGAATATTGTCGGAAGGGGTAAGATATTTTTCGGCGATAAAATTGAGCAAGTGTAAAACGGGAATACCGCTTGAGCGTGAAATTATTTTAAGAGACCGGTGTAAAATTGTGTACTGTTTCACTCGAAGATCGACAAAGTAAACTTTAGCGTAGTAAAAATAAAAAGAATGGTAACACTGAAATACACAGGACGAGCGAGTCAATGCAGCCAAACTGCAGGCCGGAATTAAAGAAGCACATTTTTCTGAACTTAACATCCGAAGAGAGAAAGGCACTAACAACCTTGAAACGAAATTCTTCAATTCACACCACAAAAGCTGAAAGGGAACGTCACGATCANACGATCATCCTAAATAAAACAGCTTACGAAACCATTGTGAAGTCTTCTTAAAAGCAGATTTGTAACTCATTGTAACACTGAGGTATTTCAGAGAACGAACAGAATGGTTACCGACATGGAGTATTGAACATTTTCTGTCCAAAGAATGTAGCCGTTCCCCTTTGGCTAGTGAAAAGGTGACATCTCCACATTTAGAAGCCCTACTAGATTATTTGCCATAAACTAATGGCAGAAATTGGTTTGAAGGAATGAGAAAAGTAAATCACCCTGGAATTTGGGGCCCATAGTGGCATTAACATCATACTTAATAATAAAATCATCTGGGTCTGCATTATAGAAAAAGAAAAGAAAAGGGAACAGTATTTCTCCCTGCAGTACTCCTGAACTAACCGGTATTGAGTAACTGTTTTCTCCAAGAAATTTCGTGAAGTGTGTTCTGCCAGCAAGATAACCTTGGAGTAGAGACAAGATAGTAATGGACGATCTGGCACGAAGGAATAGAGATCTAAGTCTGTCCCTGTCGACACAATTAAATACATTACTGTAGTCGAGTAAACATATACGAAAGGTTACAGTATGCTTGTCTAGGAATTTGCAAGTAAGTCCGAGGTAGAAGGTTGATTCCGATAATCGAATCGTCTGTGCTTTGACTGCCCAGTGTTGAGAATATTATTATCAAGCATAAACTGATTAAAAATCCTTAGTGAACTGGAAATGCAGGCGATTTGTCAAACTTTTTCGCTTTCATCTTTGGTGACTGGCGTGATGTTTGGGGGTCCTCAACAGTCAGCAACCTTTTGTTGCTCAAAACGCCGGTTGAAAATACGGCAGGTGGCTCAGCTAGATAATGCGCACATTTCCTGAAGGCGATAAGACATAGTCCATCGGGACTGGAAGCATTTGATGCTTAGAGGTACAGCAGTTGTGCCGGCACCTGATTAGAATTGATATGCAAAACCTCACGACCGTTACCTGATTGCAAGTATGATTTCGATACTTCTATGTAGTTGAGCTCAGCAACTGTCGGCTGAAATCCGTGTAGTCTGACTTTTTTCCTGCGGAGTGTTTTTATTGCACTCCAGATTTGCTTGCAATTCCAATCACTAAGAAACGTTTCCGTTTAGAGTTTGTCAGGATTTCGGATATCAGTTTTTGTCAGCACTGGTATTTGTCAAACTAGAGCGTAGTCACGATTTTGATAAGCCCGTTCTTTGATTCTTCTGATGGTCTTAAAATTGAGGGAAGAAACTCAGATGGAGCTGATGTACATAGACAGCATGGATCAGCAGGGGTCAAAGCAGGAGTTCAACTAGCCAGTTAGATGCTTACAATCGACCGAGATATTTCGGTCATAGAGTTGATCCAAATAAGCACGAGAATTCATTTCTCACAGTGATTGCCAAGTGGACCGGATGGCACAGCTTACGAAAAATCTTCCAGGTGGATGTACGTGTCAGTGTACGGTGATGTTTCCTTTACTAGATATTTGATAAAACATTTATTATACAATGGTCGGATTTGGTCATAGGGACTCCTGTTCCGACAGGAAATAGATCAGGATAGCTCGAAAATATACGATCCATTTTGGGAAGTTTAAAAGAATGTGGAGGGAAAATGGGTCAGGAAAGGAATATTGTCATGGTAAAAATCACCGCAAACGTAAAAGTGGAACGTTCGGTTTGGTTATAACATTCAGTTATTAATAAATCAACAAAGGTCTTTAAATCAGTTGTTTTACCGGAGAACGCGATTTAGATGTTTGATGCTACGATGGAACGATATTTACAAATCTAACGGGGATTCACATTTGACCGAAATACAAGAGATGTGACGTACGTTGTCGGTGAAGATAGGGTTTGCAGGGGAATAATAAAGCATTTTGATGTAGACAAATAAAACACCACCATGATTTAGTGGTGACCATTTCATATCCATTCAAGATAGACCAAAGAAAATCACTACACTCAGAGTTGTTGATATCAGAATCCAACCAAGTTTATTGCAGCATAATTATTCTCAATGTATGACATTTCTCGATCTCGTAAATATGCGCATTTTTTCCAAATAAATGTCATATGTATGAAGAATAAATGGCGAATATAGACGTTTTCTGAGGTTTTGTAATGCATGAACACACGTTTCAGCCTGCTCGGTGTTTTTTGAGGAAAAGTGATCTTGAAAGTCTGCATTTTTTATTCCATCTTCACGTTGATGAATGAACTGATAGAAAATGTCACCCTTGCGTAATAACGCATACTGTTTCAAATTCTTCGAGGTTCTGCTTCTGTCTGATTCGCCTGTACATTACCCCTAACTCTTCCTTCATTAGTCAACCAAATTAACGCAAATACTGCGCTGTATTTTGCATGTGGTATTAAAGATGAAAAATCGCTAAGCCCTTCATCCTTAATGATTCTTCCATCATAATCAATCAATCAATAATGTACGTGGCATTAATGTCTATACCAGTGGATATTTGCACAATTTTTAGGAACTCGGAGAATATAGAAATTGCCAGATATATCCTTTCATCTTCGTTCTTCGGCTGTAACTCAAAACATATTTTCTAGTTTCTATCACAATGGAAAAAAATATAACAATATGTAGCGGTGTACTGAACTGACGGTTAGTTGAAACCTTTGATTCAGGATCTTTACCATCACCATCATCAAACAGCGAAATACGGAGAAGCAAACTTCACTCATCCTCGCCAACGCTACCTAGGGAGGCGCTCCGTAACGTACAGCTCTGCTCTTGCTGAGTGCAAACAATGTAAATGCCAGTGTGTAAGGTGGACAAGGAACGAGAGGATAGGGGGCAGAGAAAGCGAGTCTCTATGGTCAAAACGTAGATTACACAGCCAATTTGTGCACACACACGTTTTCAAGCAATCTGGCTTGATGAGAACTAACAAGTACGCCAATGCTGTCGTTTCCCTGCTCTGTGGTTCATTGTCTCCAACCAATCAGTTACATGGTCCCATTTTGGAAGATGAGAGATAGATAAATACTCGAAATATTTGTTCTGTGTATTTCTTCATTCCCCGTGTCCACGTCATTGGTTGACTCCCACGTGATTTTCTCCAACCCGGTAACGATATATGTCAATATGACGCGGTGGGTAATATGGCGGCCAGACATGAACTATACGTGTCCCAAGCAGTGAAGCCGAATAGGTTGATTCTTTTTTCCCGGATATATTCTCAAAAGCATAGGGATTTACTTCTAGGTTACTAACCCACTCAGTCCAACTCACATGCCTCGGACCAAAACTAAATTGTTGAAAACCTGTATTCGATGGTTGTTCTCTATTCGCATGTTCATGTTCTCACAATCGTAAAGCGTAACTGATCAAACGGTGACACAATGAACAAGATACTGAAAACAGACTATTGGATCTTATTTTTTGTGTGCAGAGTGTACCACCTTACTAATCATGACAAAAATTTGTGAACCAAGGATTAACAATTTCTAAATAGAATCAGTTGAAAATATTGTGACTACGAAGGTCGGGTCAGCCGTCTGTCAGAGATTTAACAACTGAAATGAGCTTTCGAAAATTTCCCTTAAAGAAACCGGTTGCCTTGTCTGAGAATGCGTCAGAAAGATAACACCTGTCCCCTTGATCCTCTTGTGTTCAGTCAAAAACAAAAGGGTACTGTATTACGTTCATATCCGTATCCGGGAAGCGCAGAGTTGAGTGCAAATGTTCTCTGAGGAATCGACGCTGAGAAGCACAATTGTGCACGCGAATCAAAGAGCAAAATCTATATAGGGGTTAAACGTCAATAGACCGGTTCACTGATCGAAGGTCATTGCATTGTATTTCATTGTATTGTAATAAATTGTGGAAGTAAATACCTTCAATCCATCCATTCGCCAAGTTGACCTCGCAATACCCCCTCCACCCATACACACCGCCCTCTACACCACAAGTACACTCAACGACATCAGACCATTTTCAACCATCACTATTACCAAAGATTCATGGAAAACACAAACAAACTAGGTCATCTTTCCTTCGATATCCGTTGATGACTCAGACCGGACAATCGGATTGCAAGTCATGTGTGCTAAACCAAACCGCAGTTGCTCATATTCGAGTAATGGTTTGTAATGAGAAGACTAAATTCTGACCGGTTTGCCAAAAAGGATCTGAAGGTAACATGGGCTTGATAGCGTTAACATATGACCGTAATGCCTTGCCATATTTGTGTACAACTGCTCTAAGGTCTGTTGGATACATCTCCATGTTGTTTTCTGTCGTATTGTGCCAGTTGAAGTGCAACGGAATCTCATTTGAAATAAAATGTGCAAGGTAACTCTGTGATGCTTTCTCGTCATGGTTACAGAGACAAATTCGTGTGCTCCGTGTCTACCGTTACCCCCCCCCCCNGGTGAAAGAACCCAATTTATAAACCGCCGTATTAGAACACATCATCTCTAGCATGAGTACCAATACAATATATACGGAACAAAACAATTCATGTAAAGTAATGAATCGATCAGGTATTTTACTCAAAACTTTTGACAATCACCTTCAACTCCAAACTACAGTCCAGCAGTTTTCCAGATGCGGTTATATTGTGGACTCACCCAAACAACAAAATGGGTCACCCAATTACACTTGTGAATCATTGCTATCGTAGAAAATTTCTAAAGCTAGCTCACCCCGTATGCCCGAGGGGCAGAACAACCTTTCTAATCCTAACAAACTTTGTTACCAATAACAGCATTTGGACGTTGCTTTTGCGTAAAACTATTGCGTTCTTATCTGATTTGGTGTAGGGAGAATGTTTCGAGTTGTGCCATCATTTGCGGTGTTCCAATCAGAGACAAAAGCTTTTAAACTCTGCCTCTCGGCGAGAAATGACTACCATAAGAGCGATCTGCATCGATCTTCACGAAAACAATCAGTACCCGTACCGTCATTACAAACGAAAATAATAAAAAATCTATCCACAAACGATGAATGATTACGAGAGAAGCGTAGAATCATTTAACTCGAATCCCCTGGGTGACCAGCTAACACAAGCTGGAAAAATGCCCGTTAGCACTGGCGATTTCTGATTTGTTTCCATTGGCACACTTCCTAATCAATTTCGATTCACTGATTGGCCCACGAAAATTTGATAAGAATGTTCGGTTTCGTAATGATGAGTGAGTTCCTGTTTACAATACACATTTTTTTGGTTCCCCTGAAAATACAAATTTTGAGTACAATCTGGAATTGAGACTAATGCTTAGCATAATTTGATCAGCAAGGTGAAACTGAAACATGAAACTGGAAGAATGACTTAATTTTAGAGTCACGTAATCATACTAACACATAACTACTTCTCGGGCTAAGTTTGCATGGACTGGGTGTTCACACATTTTATTTGCACTGCTTCCCACATCAAGTGTGCTTCATCAACGATCACTTGTCCACAAAACAAAAAGCGGTTTGATACCGCCAACACAATACTTCTATTTAAGCATGAAGAAATAAAAAGCAATTTCTGGATAGAATATTTATCCCGTTAATAACCAACTGTACCGGTTGCCATAAGTGTCACTTCCCGGCTCTTCCTTCCTGCCATTTATGGAGTAGGAAAGAAGAACAATTTTCTAGATCCGTGAAGAATAGGTTCGCACGAAAATTCGAAGTTTATTTCACAACCACCGGAGGCAAAAAAGTACCGTCATTTCACGATGTGACCTTCAGGAAAAAGTATGCAGTTCTCTTGAAAATTTATAATTATGCACCGCAGTCTAATCCGCATCTCCAAGGATGCCATTTTGGATAATCTGTCCCTTAACAACCCGTATTTGTTTGCAGGACGCTTAGGTGATTCGCGTTTTTTAATCTAGCGGATCTGATGCCACTGACCGTAAACTACTTCACACTAGCATCGAATACAAAATCAGTGTGTGTTTGTGTGTGTGAACTTTTTGCAATGAATGATACGTGAATTGCTCACCGCCCACACAGAAACACCTCACACCTTGTGAACAAACAAACTTCGGCAGTACAAACAAAGGTCTGTGGGATATGCGAACTTGCTGAACGAAAATATCCTGGCAAACGATCGTGTTCACAAGCGGATATTTCGTTCATTCCTGTGAGCAAATTTGGTTCTAGTATTTGATATTGATCAACAGCCCATGGGAAAGCCATTTGTTCCAAAAAATCTCGCACTTCCGCTTCACATTCTCAATAGACTCGTGCTAAATCCGATACAGAAAACACGACTATTGAACGGGCTAGTAACCGGATACCACTGTTAACAAAATAATGAAACACGCGTTGGCGCTAAGTTTGTTTGTAGGTCATTTTTCAAACGGCATTCTAATGACCGTGGTAAAACATTCAAATGCAGGTAAAAAAAAAGGCAAGTGTAACGATTAAGATCTGCCTGGGATTCAAGGAATTAACTTGGAATATAGCTCGTATTTGTTGAACAAAAGCATGTGTATTTTTAAAAATCAAAATGACGATGATAATAGTGATGACTCGAATGATGATCATGATACATGAAGGCAATATGATTTGAATACGTACAAATTACCATCTGACAAACCATTAAGAACAATGTATAAAACGGGGTCCATTGCAATCCAAGAATTCTGCTTTTCTGTTAGGAAAAATGAGTATTCTTGTACTTCGGAAAATATTTTGAGGATGATCTGGTTCACTTCAAACTTCTCATTCTTATTGTCCCGTATTTAAACACAAACCTTTGACAAAATATTTCGTAAGAGAGCACTAATTAATGCAAGACAGATCAGAACTGGTACGGATTATCGTACACTATCGTAGATTAGAAACGCCCGTCTGAATGTCTTCGATTAAAATGAGCTGATCGGCTACTAGCTGAAACTACGAGCTCTTAGCCCTTTCTATAGACGCAATCGTGAATCTGTAAGGATGTAAAACGTCAAGCATACTGGTTGTAAGAATGAAATAGAATAAGAGGATTTCCTAGGGAACGTAACAGGATGTAGGATATTCTAGAGAAATAGGGAGAATAAGATGCAGAAATATTGGGCGCGGTTAGGGATCTAAGGAGAAATGAAGTAGACAGAAGAGTTCTCCGTGAGAACTTGACCGGCTTTCTATTTGGTTTAGTGTTGGGGCTGCTATGTTCAACTCATCGTCAGGCATAGCTTTAGCAGCTGTTCGAGGAGGTGACCTTTACTAGCCTGAAAGTCCCAGGTTTCACTAGTGACTAAATGGAGATTAGGATAAGCAGTGGCGACAAACTTTCGAGGTCTTCAATATTTGGAGCATGTCACTTTTTCTCTTCTGCGATAAGGGGGGCAAATAGCATCTCATTGTCCAGTTCCTTGGATATTTTACCATCCGAGCGGGTTTAAGGGCGGGCGGTAACATTTTTGAACCGTCATTGGACAGCTTCCGACACCATTCTATTCCTTACTTGGATGGGTGCGCAGGTCTGCATGCGGCGTTCAAGGTGAACCCGCAGGAACGCCTTGCATACAGAAAATCGTACTACCTGATCCGTAGGTGAAACCGTTCTACGCAAACGAAGCTCTTACAAGCTTATTTATTTTGTTTCTGTAGCAAATTGATAATAGAAATTTATTTATTTCAAATGCAATACTCGTTGCTACTCCAAAATCATGGGGTGCAAGCTTTTGAGGGTGACCGTTAGTGACGGTTGGTCGGTAACACACATCCCAAACTTCCAACTTCGATGTGTGCCTAGCATCTCATTAGCTC
>UZAN01042313.1:17071-31723 GCA_900618425.1 Echinostoma caproni
CTCCTTTCGTCTAACGCTTCAGTCCGTGCCAAGTGGGTCTGCGTATTTCCGTATTTGATTACTCCCCTTTCGCACTACTGCCATGTTCATTGCTATATCTTTAAATGTTTGATATAGCACAAGCGACTGTTTTCATTGGTTGAACACTGAACACTGTCCAGAGCAAGTACATTTTATGTTTCATTCACCTATTCCACCCTGTTATCCTTGAAAAGGAACAATCAGTACATCTGGACGATTTATTAGTCACTCATCTCAGTTTTTGCCATGAGTTTCTCTCATAAATCGTAGTATTTTCATTGAGTTACATAAGCTTTGGTTTGCCCAAACAAAACCTGTTGCCTTGAAAAGAATCAAAACACAGTTTAAGGTTCTATGTACACAGCGAAAAACTACTTAGGTCACGAAACATCAACCACGAATTCAGTGGGTTTCTCTGTCATTTTCAAGAAGGAATAAATCCTGGAGATATTCCCACTGTATACCGTTACTAGAGCAATGAAGAAAACACCGTAACTGATTAGCTGGGTATGAGCCCGCCAAAAAAGTTCAAGTATAAGAGATCCTCTCTTGATTCTGTCAATCGGTATGGTACTTTACTTTTGACGACATTTCAAATAAACAACTACGTGCGATTTAATTTGTTGAGCACAAAAAGATAGCTAAATTGATAAATAATTTTCAAACAAGAATCAATTCGCAATTGCTCCTCTTGTTGAGAATAACGTTCAAAGGAGGCCGCTAACTGTTATCTATTAAGGAAGACTGACTGAAAGTGTTGGAGTGCGCACCTCGACCAGTAGCTTACTTGAAGTAACTCGAAGTTGTTTAGGAAAACTATCGGTTTCTGTATTCCGCACCACGTATCACTCTCATATCAAACAAAACTGAGAATCGGTGCGCTCAACATCCTTCACTATTCTAACGAATTGGTGAACTGGGAGAGGGCTCCGCGTTCTGATACAAGGTAAAATTGACTTGTGAAGAGAGCGAAAACTGACCATTATTACATTGTTTCTGTAGAGCTCTCGTCATTTGAGGGGTGATTTCACTCACAATCGGAAGATCCTGCTAGGAGATAATCCGAAAGAAATTCGTCTTCGCAAATGAACCGCAACGAAGTCAACTTTTTTCGCATATTTTACGAACAGCACTAATCTGTCTCGTTCGACAAACGTTAACATACACCAGCGGATGATGCCAAGATTGTTTTGACTGCCGTTGTTCGTCTATCGACTAGCTAGACTAGTTTGAATTACTCATATATCACAGTCATTACCTGGCAAAATGCGGTCACCTAGAACCGTTGTATTTATGTTTGCCGGATTATCGTTTGGTTTGTTCTGCCGACATGCAGCCTACAGAACTGGTCGCAAGACAACGTCACACTTGGATAGAAGCACATCCTTTCTTCAGCGGTAGACTCTTCGCACAAGTACTCTAACTATTTTCCAAGTCATATAGATTTATTTGAACTGCCACAATAATACCAAGACTATCTTCACTTTTAGGGTATAAAACAGCAACCCAAAGCGCAAAAGTGTTTGATATCGAAAGAAAATCCAATTCGTATGAAATGCTCACATGAAGAAGCTTAATTAGTATTCGATGATGTAATTTTCACAATTCAATTTAGCTTATTTAATTAATGATCCCGGTCATAGTACAACTCTGCAATTATTATCATGGGGTTATTAAAATAATGGTGGTCTGGGTAGGACTTGAACCAACGCGTAGTAATCGTCTACAAGTGAATGTGAGACTGAGTCTTGGAAGTTCTTTTGGCGGATTTCAGTGAATGTTTTGGGGAATCTTACCACGAAAGGTCGCTTCAGGTTGGATGGTATGGCCTCATAGCATCCTTGATCTGAACCCAGATTCAACAAAGCAAAACTAAAACTGTCGTCTGTCGTAATGCACGAAATAACCCAATTATTCTTATTGTTTAAATGAATAAACCTTTGATTTGCTTTATGCGGTAAACAAGAAGAATGCTGTCACCATTATCTTAGCGGACCACAAACGGTTGAAAACTGTCTGGATATGAATAGACTAAGTGTATGATTGTGGTTCGATAGCGTACGCCGTGTAACCACTTGCCCCTAAGCAGCTACTTTGATTTCCGTCACCTTGAATGAATTCCATCATCTCATCTGTGTGTGCTCAATTGTTCTTGCTTGGACCTATTTTTATCCAGTCTACGTTAGACAAGATTTGCTAACAGATGGCAAAACAAAATTGTGAAACCTCTGGAGTAAGGTCTATCAAGAATATCTAGCCATCTGTCCCTCAGTCGATCCAAGAGAGAGTGCAGGTGAATGAGTTTGAGTTTCCCTCACAACGTATATCCTTTCAATGACGGATCGAATTGTCCCTATAAAGTGTACAACTGGAAATGTAAGAAAATTTCCAATGGGAAAGTTGAAACCCATTTGTGAATACCTTTTTCTGATTTAATTTACGAAGTTCAAGAACCTTATCGGGAGTAAACAATAATCCCCTCAGTATAGCTCAAAGTTTGTATTCTGATCTGTCATATATTGTTTTTTACTTGGGTGTGTTAATTGTCTACCCGCGAAAGTACGATGACCGCAAAAACCGTCTACTCGTCTTTGTCTTACTGATTGATCAACTTGATTAAACTGTCAAGCTTGGTGATGGTTTAATCACTGACCTCCACCCCGTCACACTCACTCTCTCACTCACTCACTCTCACTCACTCTCTCTCACTCACTCACTCACTCTGTGGGTGGGTGGGGGGACTTTTCCCCCGACACACCGATACTCCTCCCCTCCCCTCCCCCAGGGGTTCATTCAACAACCCCGTTTTCTCCACCACCACACTAACACCACCGATAGATTTCGTCGACTTGTCTGTGCTTTTTTGTCCTTTCACTCAGTCGAACCCAACGAGAATAGGGCAAGAGCGGCTTAAAGCAATCAACCAGGACGGAATTAATCGACGCAACCAATGATCAAAATAAGAGAAGAAAGTCACCGGGTAAATGAGTTCACGATATTGACAGGTCGATTCGTTAGAGTACGCTCATCTTTCTGAGTCTATGAGTGTCTAATTACTTTTTAAGGGCTTAAGTCAACTAAACGAATAAAGCCGGGAAAGCGACATGAAATACGTGTTCGGAACAGAAAATTATCCCAACGGTTTAACTTTGATTACGTAACTCTCGATAACACTGTTCTTTCAAATCGTTCAAACCTTCATATCACCGGGCAGATCTAGATTAGGTGGCCTGTACACGCGGAGATAAGCAGCGTGATCTTCTCACGACAGGTGGGTTTTTTACAGCCGGTGTCAAATGCGGTACAGACCATTATATCGAGGTCAACTGGTTTGCAACGCGATAACATTTCTGATGCTTTTGTATATTTTCGGTTTCATTATATTTTGCAATTGCTTGAAAAATGGTGGGAATTTGTGATTTTAGGTTCCCAGGTGAACGAAGTGTAAATAATTGTCTAAAATGCATCGTTCCCAGTATGAAGAGTCACCTTTGTTTATTAATATCGTACAGCAAAATACAGCGAAGCAAACTCCACTGATCACCACCACACTCACAATGCATAAAATGTGTGTGAGAATAGATATGGTAGTCAGGAATAGGATCTATTTTCATGGACTGGGAAATGAAAGCGAACCTTCACTGTGAAAACAGAGTGCACAGTTTATCTATGCACACGTTTTCAAGCATTCTGGCTTGAGGAGAAATAAGAACAAGAACGCTACTGCTTTTGCATAGCTGCTCTGTCATTTATTGTTTCCAACCAACCAAACAAGTAGTCTTTTGGACCACATGTTGCAAGATGTGAGGCAAATAACTACACTATCTATTTCTTTGTATGTGGTTATTTCATTCCTTGTGTCCACGTCATTTGTTGATTCTCGCGTGATTTCCTCCAACCCAGAGTGACTAAGACAGTGAGGCTAATAATTCAGTGTTTGTTCCCTTCTGGCAATGCAACTTTTTTGTTGGAGTGCTTCCATTAAATGCTCAGCTTGCGTCAGCATGGTGCAAAGTTCTGCAATCTCATCATCGTTATGGCAACAGCAACGTAGAGCGAACGAACAAGATTGGTAATTGAAGAAAGAAAGGGATGGGAAGGCAGCCAGAAATAGAATCGAAACAGGGTCGACAAACCACACATCTTGACATCCAATGCAGTTGCCCTCGGCGTCTCCAACAGTGTTCACATAAATAACAGGGGAATAGCAGAGGATGACAGACACTTTTTGTGAATCATGCGAGTGGGATTAAATTGATAATACAAGAGTGTGGTGCAAAAGCAGGAGTTAGTTCGTAAAACAGTTGGTTTGCTGGATTGTCATTCCTTTGTTAGGTCGTGTTTTGCTTAAAGGGGCGACTCGAGTGAGGTGTTCGCACCGGGATTTTTCAATCACGCCAAACAAGTCCCGAGTATTTGACTCGTAACATCAATAAGGTGAAAATTCGGAAGCACACTGATATGCAATAACTCTGTTGCTATGAAATTAACGATGATTCATGCTCCACATGGTCAAAACGGTCGCTGTGAGACTGTCGGCGCGTGCCTTCAAAATCGATTAGGTTAGTGTGCACATGACAGATGATAAAATGTTTCCATATTATCTCAAAGCAGTGGAAAATTAGGTTTGATCAAATGGTGAATTTCGTCGAAATAAGAATCAAATGAAATGTGAACTGAAAAGCCGTTGAACCACTGGACAAAGGTTTTGACGTGGTTGGGTCCCATCAGCATCGATCAAATCCACGTTTCCTTTGCTCCCTAGACAAGACAATTCACGATTTCGTGTTGCTATGTTTATACTTAATACATAGTGGTTGGACCCGTGAACACCAAAGATTGAAAATGGAATAAAGGTTTTGGAGTTTGCAACTCCTGAATTGATTTATAATTTTTCACTGTGGCGTATTACATACGTTCACCGTGCGTTAACTTTAGTGCTGAAGAGAAACACTAGCTAATCATCTACCTAGAGAAAAACCTGTGTGATTACAAGAGTAGAATGTGACAGAAAAAACTAGCTTGTCAAGGATGCCATGAGCAATAGAAAAGGAAGGAATAAAACGCCCGGATTCTGTTAAACGAACTAAACAATGATTGTTACCCAGGTTTAGGTAAATCAGGAATACACAATTCAAACACATTCTGGATCACATCAAATCGCCTTTAACACCACTAGGGTGTTGCACATGAAAAGTCCGCCCATTAACAAAAAATAATACATGCTGTCGAAAAGAATCGGTTGAATAAGGTTGGAGGAATCGCTTAAATGGATTCATATATCGCCCAAACACCGAAAAAACTACAATGATGTTCGTCAGATTGCGAAACCCCACAACCAAAATCGGTCTGCTGGGTTATTAAACTTTTCACAGTTCCAACATGATTTTTTTAACAAATCTTGCTAATCGATCTTTCTGTCCAGTCAGTAACAAGGTGAATCGTGAAATCCGTCCATTCAAATGGAACACAATTTAGTGTTCAAAGTTGAAATTATGTTATTGTCGCCAACCCTTCCTATCTTCGAATCGGTACAGGATTAACTTTGCGTACAATCTTGTACTCCGAGCTCACGTAACCCCTCCAAATTATATCGATCGACTGATTATTGATCGCAACCCCCGTGTCTGTTCCTTTGATTAATGTTCATGAGTTTTGCTTTATTTTTTGATTGCTTATTTCACTCCAGTACGCTTTGTATTGCGCTTGTTACGCTCAAACGTCCCTCTGGCACGAAAACCTTTGGCACGAGCACAGACGCGTCTGTACTCCTCGATCGCCGAGTTACGGGTCTGAGAGTGTTTTGCTCTTTGTTTTAACTCTGAGTGCAACACATAGATACACGTATAGGACCTCGTCGGTGGGCATCGCCGTAATCACGTAACAGACACGTTACAGTGGTGGCTGATTGTGAAGCACTAAAATATTTTCTTTCTGACTAAATTCAGGTTTATTAAATTTATCAACCATAATCATGGTTTACGTAAGGACAATGAGTTATCCCTTGTTTACTTCAATCTACTTAGTTTCCAGGCCGAGTGATTGTCAATTAAACGTGTGTGACCTTGGTTGCCAAGATAAAATAATCTCAGCATCAACATCGCAAACAATGTCAAGTACGGAAATACAAAAAATTCTAAGAGGAACGACTCAAGAACTATCGCAAATTATTTCCATAAGCCCTTCCCCTCTCGGTTATTTGTTATAACGCTCTATTTTAAACAATATATAACCCATTACAACAACTTTGTTCTGCGTTGAAGAGGGAGGTCAATGTGTTACCTGTACATATTACATTGAAGGCAAAAGTGGAACACAAAATGGAGCACAAAATAGAAAACTACTTAATGACAAAGTTGGTGGAGTCGATTCCGAAGAGACTCGGAATAGTCCTGAAGAATTTAGGCAGGTCAATTGACATTGTACACAAAATTTACGTCTTAAATATTATCAATGTTAACTTGTTGTGAATAAAAATCGTTTTATTCTTTTTAGTTAGCTCTTAACTCGTGATGGTTCAGGTCAACCACTACTGATGATACGGGAGTATCCTCTAAATTCTGAACAATTCTAGCTGCGGAGTATAAACTATTCGCGAATATCACTGCTCTAAAGACTCATCAAGGCGTGTTATTTTTTAATTGGAAGAAAATATTTACTTCAGTATAAATGCTGTAGCCTTTGCAAATCCTTAATTATTTAACGGGAACCCCTTGCTTCAGTTTCGATTAGACCTGTAAGTGATCATATTTTTTTCACTTGGTGAGGAGTATTATTCAACACAGGTACAACAGTGATCTGTACGCTGAACTTGGCACACATTAATTGAAGGGTTGGAGTCTACTGAAATTGATTCAACATCCCATTGTTTATTTTACCTCAAACCGAATTATACGAACTACGAACATTCATTCACCAAAATCCTTTTGCAAACAATCAGACTTCCGAAAACGCACAGGTTTCGCTATGTAATAAAACGTCTCGTCCAAATCGCAAAGTTGCCTGTCTGTGTTTGAGCTTGTGCTCAGTCCGAGAGTTTGAATAGATTGATAATCCACGGCAAAAATAGCGGCCTATAGAGCTGACAAACGGTTGAATCGGGCAATCGAAGACTGATGAGACACTGTACGACTCAATTACTTAAACAACGACAGGTGATCTAGTGGTCTAGTACAATTTCAATGAAATGAAACCAATCTATGGCACAGAGTGAGCACTGCGCAAACCAATCTTATAAGATAAATGTGTATCACACGGGGCATAATAAATGTCGTTGATAGTATGACTGAGAAACTTAGTCGGAAGATCAACGAATTTTTTGGTGTTTCACAAATAAGAGAATGTTGCAGAATGTCTGACTTAGTTAATTTCCCACATAGTTTGAAACACCCTTCACTGATACTATTATTATTCGATTAGAATCATGTTCATCACATATATCGATTCCGGGAAATACACGTAAACTGACAGATATATAAACACCATTTGTGCCATTTCACAGGTACAATTAAAATAGTTTGTACTGGGGAAAAATTCCGATACCACTCGTAGAACCATTTCTCCCGAGCAGCATTACACTAAGGGAATCTTTTTTGACTTCACACGCTGTCAGTTCCGAAATCAGCCCTAGAGAGTAAATTTAATGTCTTCCGGAAATCAAAGGACAACAACGACAGTAACAAAAAATCAACTGTTTCCGTTTCATGGCTTCATGCGTGGCAGTTCAGATCCAAATATAATCCAGTGGTCGGCGGTGAGTAGCAATGCCAGTGTTCAAGAGAACTGATCAGCAGAAATAAGCTGATACGAATGGAATGTATGCCGGACAGTTTCTAATCCGGCTGGACGTGATTAATCTCGAAAGTCTGATGTATTCCGTTCCTTTGGCTAGCTAAATACGGATACCTATTCAGTTGATCAAAAATAGAAAAGGTGTGGCGAAAGCTGGGCTTATCAACGATTCTCCGACATCCCAAGTATAGGTTGGTCTGTCTATACGAACGGATGAAGCGGATCAGAGGAAGACGCTACCACATTTGTTATTGGCATTTGAAATTGTTTAATCATTCTACAATGTCCCCCAATAAGTGCATACTTGTCGAACACATTCTTTCAACTCATACCTTTAACTTCGTTTGAACGAAAAAGCATGAAAAGAAGTAGATGCACAGAATGGTAGATGAACCTAATTCACACGAAAAATGAATATCCTTTCACTTTGGTCAGAATGAAAATGGGGTCATTATATCGATGGACAACAAATCTGTGTAGTTTGTTGAACCCTGGCATAGACTCCAATATCTGTGCGCTTTATTTTCTAGGATCTTGGTTGAGCACAGCTGTTGATGAAATAAATAGATTTAAAAGACTATTTTTGTTTTCATTAAGATCGGTAGTTAGATCGTAAGTAGACCAGAGGCAGTATGGTTATATTCCTGATTGCCTCGTCGTAGGGTGGGTCTGAAGAGCCTTTTGAACATTCTTCTGAAGATGAAGATGAAAACCCCTTTGCTGTGGAGTCTGGTTGAAATATTCATTCCTTTAATTTACTGTCTCCAATTATTATATTGCTTTCTTCTATTCACAGTCTTATTTCAGTTGTTTATGGATGTTTTCAGACCGTTCATGATTCTCTCCTAAAACGGATGTTTAATTATTATTGTTTTCGATTCTAATCATCCTTCCACATTACCTTTGCGGAATTCGATCTAAGTGGTTTCAGTTTATCTCACAGACGCGGAATATTCTATTCGCAATAGGTCTCTTGCCAATAATCCTGATCTAGTCACGCTTAGCTCAATGGCCCCTGGTTTTCATGCGTGAATAATGCATTCTTCGAGTCAGACCAAACATTTACTGCCTCCCCTCCCCCCAGCCTCCATCCTATCGATCATTTACTGGCATGAAATATGCTGCAATAAATCACAAGAATCGCCCATTCAGTAAGATTTTTTTTCTTCAACTATATTTGAATACGGCGGTCCCATTTCTTTCGTTTGCCGTTGCATACATTTGGGCGATGTGGTCACTGACGCAGTGAACGCCATTTGCGACTTGTACTATAATCAGGAGATTAGGCTTCACCAAAAAGGTAGGGAAATATTTGGTGGTTCAGTCAATCGTGAGAAAAGGAAAGTAATCCAATATTCTTCACAGATTATTTAAATTTTTATTAATTTTTGCATCGACAGATGTCTGCATTTCAGTCAAAACTTGCACTTCATCTCATTGATAAAAAGACAAAACACGAATGAAACACTGAACCACCAAAGCTACTGAGATATTCAGAAGAAATGCGCTGTCGGTTAGCGGGGCTTAGAGCGAGATAGGGAACTGCAGAATTGCTGTAACTGTTGAAGCGACATGAAATAATCGATATGTAGAATGCGTGGATGAATGAGAGCAGCATTTGGATAGATCGCCAAGTAAAGGATGAGTGAGGTCAGAGAGTGCAAATGTTTCACATGCAGAAACGTAAAGCTCACACAGTTGTTTAGACAGATCATCAACGGTTATAAAAGACACGACTGATGATCGAAAAACCGTGATGAAGCATTCTCAAGTCTTTATTAATCGGTCCAGCGAAACAACAGAGAACAATAAGAAAAGCACATTGGAAACCAAAGCGGAAGGGATTTTTTATCTGGCGTTGAACTGCTCACGTCTTGGAGGTCGAAAGGATGACCCAGGAAGTTTATTTACACCATTGTAAATGTGAGATGACCACTTTACGTTTGTGTCAATATAAGCTCCTAAATACTTCATGGAATCTAATCTAGTTAGAGAATCTATGATTATTACCCAGGAGCTACCGGAGTAAACAGATCGACAGATCGTAAAAAAGCATTCTAAGCACTTGAATAAAATGAAAGTCCAGAACGAGCGAAAAATTCATGGATATGCGACAGATTTCTGGAGAAATTTAGAACATCCTCAGGCACAGAAACGGCTTAGCGAAAGGGTCGCGTAGTCAGTCTGTTAAAATAATTGGACTGGAGAACACGTTAACAAGTTACTGATGCAGGTAGAAAACAAGAACGAGGAAAGTACTGCTCAGTGGAGCACTCCCGAATTATTCACGAGCGGTTTGTACGTTTTCGTATCCAACCGATTATATTGAGCTCTGTATATCAATTAGTCAAAGAGCCAATCCAACAGGTGCTTGGGATGGCTAAATGGTTTCATTTTACGAAAAAACGAACGTGGAACAGCATCAAAGGCGGATGAAAAATCTAAGAAAACATATCTTACAGATTTCACGGATTCCTCTACGGATTTGGTAATGTAATGATCAAGGTGACAGCATCCAAAGTGAGCCTGTTTGTTTTACGTACAAACTGTAGAGGATCTTCCGAGGTACTGAATAAAGCAGCCAAGCGGTTGAGAATGTCAGATTCTGCCAGCTTTAGACCACAGGACCACCTTTGGATAGGGTGCTGGATCAACACTGCTTGGGAATAGAAATGATCGTGACCGATCTCCAGAAATCAGGGATAGAAAAGATGCCAAATGATGTATTGAGGACGGAAGTAGAGGCATCCGCTAGAGCAAGGCCACCATACCATAGAACGGAAGATAAGAGACCACTGGGACCGATACTACTAGATGATTTAGCTGTACGAAGGAGTTTAAAGGCTTCTCTCGAGAATGAGGTTATATCGACACCATCCTCCGGAATCGCTGCTCGAATGTATACATGCACGATCAGTACTTTCAGTATTCACGGTTCATTTACTTGGTCTTGATTTCATTCCACATAGGATCCGAATATTATTTCCATAGACGGCGCCTGTTTTGACTGCATAGGCTTGATTCGCATAGCATGAGTCGATGTTCTTAATTCTCTTTTTCATTAGTGTAGAAATGTAGCTGACCACTGACGACTTCCGGGGTCTGTAGACGTGCTCCTTGTGTCTCCTTAATGTTTTGAGTTTAGGAGATATAATACGACCATTTGAGAGAAATAGGGCTTCCTAGAGATAACATATGTTAAAAGTTGTACAAACAGATTCACCACGATCACATGTTTGTTTTTCCAGTCATCGATCATTGATCATTGGTGGGCTGGGGTACGAGTAGCTTTAACATTTGCATGAATTGCCTTTGGACCTACAGAGGGGTTTGTGCAAACGAATGCCCACCGCTTATGTTGTGGCTAGCATCCGACATCAAGCCTGCTACAATAATCGACCACGAATTTCATACAAGGAGTGGAAACCCTCGGAGCCACGTCCATAGTGTGATTTGTTACAGCGCGGTGTGAAATTTCTGCACTTGTGAGTGATCTAATTGTTCCGGTGTTCAGTCACACAGGGTGGTGTTCACGCAACCGTTTGCTAGACTGGATAAAGCATTGTATAGAAAGTCCTCCAGGATAAAGTTGAAAAGGAACGAGCATACAGGGCAGAGTTTTCGAACTTCACTGGAAACTCTGCGGGGTGGCGAAAACCGGCTATAGGCCCAACCCAGACCTGAGGTATGACGATACAATACTACGAGAATCAATACATGGTTTTCAGGTATTCCCTTCCTCAATAAATATCTACATAGTGCGGTCCTATCCACAGAGTCGAAGTCAGCGCGGCTGTCTAAGAATTCAAGATTGTTGGTTTGTGGCATGCATGACGGTGCCCTAGAAGCTGTCGGAGGGTGGAGATTTGATGGATGCATCCACAATCGGTGTGAAATTCAGCCTGGTCGTCGCGGATCTGCTAATCACGCATAGTGTGCAATCGGCGGAGAATGGCGAACGCCAACAGCATTGACGCTATGGGATCAGGCTTAGGCCCCGTGATTGGCGTAGTCACTGAGCGGGCCTATTTAAAGATGGGGACAACACTCTATTCCCCTCCCCCGCCCCCCACGTTCACGAGGAAGAAACCTGCTCAGTATACCAGACTTCAGAGAATAGAGGCACCAATTCTCTAAAAAGCTTTATTCCACCATCATTAAATAGCGCTGGGGGAGCCCGGCGCTTTGTGACATCCCAAGGTATGGGTTTACTTGCGGATTTCTACTTAGAAGGAGGGTCTGTTGGAACAGCCCATGGAATGCTTACCGCAGTAGCTGTAAGAAGGTAACACTGGCGGCCAGTTAAACTGCGCATCAAAATGCTCCACCCAGCGTGCATACGTCACTATTGATTATGAATCGGCGAACCGTCAGCTTCGCATATCGTTTCGCTCATACCCAAAGCTTTTCTACCGGTGACTCGAACGACATGGAACAGCTTACAGTAATTTCACATAGTGGAAGCATGTTCCATCTCTGACGCACGTTGATTCCACCAGATCTCCCGGTCTCTGCGCAGGCTTTAGTTACGTTCACACCTCGGTACGTGTCATCGTACTTCATTACGTTCGTTGCCTGTCGGGATTGATTGGTGTGCGCCTAGAATATGTAGGGACTGCACAGAAATCCAAGGTGTCAAAGCACTGTTGACTGGGATCCAATCTAGGAGAGTGGTTTCAGCTCTCTCACTGAGAGTCACGCCAACGCTATCTAGAACGGGAGCTGCAGCCTCAGGGTCAACAGAGAGGCGTAAGTGAAACTTCACAGATTGGATTGATGGGGGCACCAATCGGATGATGCAACTGGAGTCTTGAATGCGAGTTTCCTGGATGTGAAGCACATCGATAGCTAGGGTCCCGAGCGTACGAGATAAACACGCCTGTTGTCAAACGCGTCATTGGTCCCACAGAACACATTGAGAATAACAGTGTGGCGAACAAGCTCGTTTGGAGTTATTCGTAATCATGACATTACATAACATCAAATATGACTAACAATAAGAGCAAACAGGGAATGAGAGAATCGAACACTAGTGGTTCATCTCCGGCACCAATCGTGCTTGCATATATGCTTGTGTGAAACTGATCACAGTGTGAAACGTTCAAGCGATCGCACATGGGCTGGAGTGGATGAAATGGACCAGGGGAAATTACGTGCTTGCACAAAATTCCCCTGGGCTGACTAGAGGGGTGTGTGAATAATAATAGGTACGGCTTCGGTCGTGGCTAAGATACGATGCTTCACTTGTTTTGATTGCCTACTTCGAACCTTGTAAATCGGTCTGAAGGCGCTTGCCACATCCACCGAGTGATTTAACCCAACAAGATGCAAACACACCGCGCTAGTAATTGTTCTAATTGTTCCAGCCGTCACCCAATCCGGGTGGTGTTCGCGAACATGATTAGATAAGAGCCTGGTTGTGCGGCCAATGTACCCAGTTCCACAGGAAGAGGTGAATGAGCATACGCAGGATGAGGATGCAGAATCTGGCACTCTGTCCTTCAATCGAAAACACATAACAGGTTTAGATATGAACACGGCTTTTAATTGTGCAGCGCAATATGTTCTGCCTAATGCATTTATGAGCTTTATTTCATTTTTGTAGAAGCTTTGAAGGACCCAAAACGCTAATTCAAACCGATAATGTCACTTGGACCTGTATTTTTGTTCACACATATGCCAAGTTCATGTTTGTGAGCGTTATGAGGTATTGTACTACTCGGATATCATAAAGGCATTTTCACAATCTTTTCACACTCTCACGGACTCTGTGACTGCATAATGCAACAATGCAGATGAGTAGCCTCGGCTTAGGTGAAACGTACTGTACCTGGAATCCAAAAGATCGTGCATTTGGAGCAGCTTCTAGGACTGTTTACAGATCACAGGACCGATCCACTGCTCTGTTGTGTTCCGGGTCAACTGTGGGATCGTACCTTACTCACACTAACACAAGGCGTTTGAAGTGCATGGACCGAAGCCAGTTGGTCACATAGGTTAAAGTCTAACAAACAAAAGAAAACGACACACATTCGGCATGCATGATGGCTCCAATTTAGCGGGACAACCTTAAAAAGCCTTCTTGGAAGTAGATCCTACCGTTACCATCAACTGGATGGAGTAAAATAAACAGTGATCAGCTTCTGATGAATTGCCCAATTCGGATATTCACCGAACGGTGCGATCTACGTAAACTATATCGATATCGGAAATTCTGAGGTCGGTTTGGGCCGATTTCGGTCACTCACATGGCATACGTAAAACCGCTGGAAACGTTGCACTTACCGTCAATGTGTTAATCTATTAGCATGTCTTTCACGGTTGAACTGACTGTTTAAAATAAATTCTTTTTTCAGGAAACATGTGAATCGCGCAATGCTCCGTTTGATTGCTAAAAAACGTTGCCACTATTATTGTTTTTTTAAGATCCTGTTTTCCAAAGCACCCACTGAGCACAGGTTATAAGACCTCAAAGACCGTCAGTAAAATATATAATACTCATGAGATAGTGCAGTGAAATTTATTGCTCGTTTTGGGGTTTACTCAATTTCTCGTTGAGTCAAAAATATATCCAATAAAAGTTTTTCGTTTCCTGTTCGACTTTGAACCTAATGCACAGGTGCAGGTAAGGTTTATAGCACTGTATTGGTGATCTGCTGTGCTAAAAATATCACCCAGAAATTGCTCAAAGTATTGGTGGGTTGATCCATTATTTTTCCTATTTCAAAATATTTGTTAAATGTCCCCAGGATAAATGAAAATAAACGGATGATCAAATGCAACCAGGAGATCAATCCCAGTAGCTTACCTTGCCATCATCCAACCGAAAATCAGTCGGTG